>CM046448.1:39374547-39617737 GCA_025506515.1 Flaveria trinervia | reverse complement strand
GACAACTGGCAGATCCAATACAGAAATAACTAAATCTTAACAAACTACTGAAATTTCACAACTACTGAGAACATATCAGCAAGTTAAGTACAAATATAAAACTACTGAAACTACAACGACTGAAGAACAAGCTCTTCAGTCGTTTTACAAAACTACAGAAACAAAGAAAATAAAACTACTGATATCACAACTACTGAAGAAGTATTCTTCAGCAGTTGTGACAAACTACTGAGGCTTCAGTACTTGATCTTCAGACTTTGACCTTCAGGCGTTTCATCAGCTGATGACTTCAGTAGATATCATCAGCTGATGTCTTCAGTCTTTGTCTTCAGACTTTGTACATCAGTTGTTGATCTTCAGCACTTGTGAACTCTTCAGCTGTTGTACTTCAGTACTTTGGTCTTTCAGCTTCAGCACTTGTGTTCTTCAGCTGTTGTACTTCAGCACTTTGGTTCTTCAGCTGTTAAGGTCTTCAGCACTTGATCTTCAGCTGTTGAAGTCTTCAGCACTTGTCAAACTACTGATGAGGCTTTCAGCAGTTGTTGTGATACCGTGTGGGACTTAGAGATTTTCTGATCTTGGCTCATTGGTTCTTTGGTCCAACAAGGATCATGTCTGAGGTGATCAAAAGTTTTCGAAGTTGAAATGGTCATGTCTGTGATGATAGAATGGTCAAAATGTCCTATCAATAAGAAAAGGAAAATAATGAATGAATGGTCATTATGTCAAAATCATAAGTAAAGGCCATTCGCACGACTGGACCATAGTATGGACCAGTTGTACGATTGGGACCCTTATGAACCACCAGTCAACCGAATGGAGCGTGAGTATGAACCATTCACATGACTGGCTTACAAGAATGAGCCAGTCGCCTGAATGGGGTTGACCAAATGAGTTAGTCGCCCGACTGAAACCAGTCGATTGACTGAATGTGACCGACTGAGCCAATCGCACGACTAAGATCCAATCGTGCGAATGGATCCAGTCACCCGATTAAAACGAGATTCAGTAAAAATAGGGCTAATGTCAGTCGCATATGTTCATCACTCCTCATTCGCCCTAAAATCGCCCAATAGTCGTTACTCTACCCAAATCTGATTTAGATCGATTACTTCTCACCACTTAGCTACTGGCGAGTTTGTACTTCATCTGCAGGTAATTGCAACCCAAATCATAGTAAATGCGCGGTGAAAACAAACCTTAACTGGGCCAAATCAATAAAATCAAGAAAATAGAGTTAACTTTCATATAGACCAATAATAAACATCAAAATTGGGTAAAATGAAAGGCATACAACAACCACTAACAATCCTGCGAGTCTAAAGAACCTAAACACAATGTTAAATTGCAAGTATTGACTTAGATTAAAGATAAATGTGTCGAACAGAGAAGTATGCGACTGGTCACTCCAAATAGGCAAATGACTTAGTCGGCCGAATGAACGAGGTGTATGAGCTCAGTTACCCTTCTGAACAGTCACAGGCTCAGTCGCCCTACTGAACTCAGTCGCAAGCTCAGTCGCCTGACTAAACTCAGTCGCAGGCTCAGTCGCCCGACTAAACTCAGTCGCATGCTAAGTCGCCCGTTTGAAGTCAGTCGCATACCAAATCAACAGACTGAACTCAGTCGTATGGTTCAATCACACGATTGAACCATAGTGATCTCAAATAGTTTAAAGTGAAATGGCTTCTATTATGTGCTAATCTAATATGTATGTGTCTTGTGTTACAGATTCATGGCAGATCGGTGGATCATAAACACCAAACACAATATTTGTGCTCACTTGGATGCCACCACTCGGAATGCTACCGAGTTTGATGGTATTATAGCATTTCTAAGGAGATCGAGGATATATCAAGCGATATCTACACCCTGCACATCCTATAGGTCGATATAGCAGGCCTTCTAGGAAGGTGCTTCCGTTGACCGATCGATTGAGCCCTACAGTATACGTAGCACCATCATTGGCTAGGAGATTGAGGGCACAACAGTCGATCTGAGACAAGTTCTGGATTTGGGAGATGATGCTGCCTACCTCACCAGACTACAATTTCTTACCGTAAAGGGATGCTTTCTAAGGATGAGGTACACTAGGGACATCAATGCAGGTGTGCTCAATAAAAGCAACATGTGTCCTCAGTTCAAGTACCTAGCTCATGTCATTCTGAAGTGCATTGCTTCACGAAAGGGTGGATTTGATGATTTATCAGACCAAATCTAGAATGCCTATGTGGCACTGGTGCTGAATCACCCCTTAGCTTCTCCAACATGATTTTCTCCTACTTGATCGAGAATATAGAGGCCAAAGGCAAGGAAGGCTTCTGCATGTACCTGCGATTTCTGCAGATGATCATGGACGAGAAGCTTCCTTCGCTGCCTAAGGAGAGTCATGATCTTGTATCTCTCAAGATCATGGATGACACCACTCTTAGAAGAATGAAGGTACACAGGGGCAAGCAGGTAAAGCCCCTTTAAATAGACTGTTTGTGCACTTGGCTAGAGAAGAATATGTGGCACCAGCTCGGCGAAAGTGGTATCACGAGGATAGTGACTCGGATGTTGAGTAGATTGCTCTACCCTCTGATGACTCTGATGGTGATGATCATGATGCTTATCAGTGAGGGGATGTTCAGGGTGGAACGAACTAGCTCCTATTCACCCTGACTTCTAGATGGAAAAGGATGAGTCTAAGGAAGATTCTATGGTATGAATGGTGGGGAGCCGGGTTGTAGTCACAGAGAGAGGTATAAGGGCGGTTAGTGGACGCCAAGGGAGTCCGGGGATTTTGTTGCTGCAAATTCAGATCCATCATATACCCCCGGACCCGCCAGCTGCCAAGGGGGAGCTACAGTGCCTAAAGGCATGAGGAGGAAGAGACTGGCTCACCCCTATGGCAAGAAGGGGAATAGGCTAAAGTTTACATTGACCTTGCTACAGCCACAACCACCACCTCATCCACTACTGCTACCACCACCACTACCACACCACCTATCACTACCACACTCCCATCCACCTCCACGATAGCTACCACCACCACCACTACCTCACCCACCACCACTACTATCACTCCACCCACTTACGTACCCCACCTATATTCACCACTTCCACCACCACTACCACTAGCCACCAAGCAGGACCATCTTCCTACCATCATTCCACCCATCATTCCCCACAGGATCATCTCTACCTCCTAGTGGGGTAGAGGAACAACTGTCAGCACTGAATCGTATGGTGCTAAAACTATTGGCTGCCGACGACGAGAAGACTGCTCAGCTACGACAGCCAGTGGAGATATGGATGCCCATTCACAACAGGCTCAGAAAATTGCCCAACTTAAGGAGCATAAAGCCGAATCAGCAAAGAAGATTAGGAGTTGGAGACACCTAACAGGTCTATCATGCTCAAGCTAAAGGGATCAAAAGATAAGCCTCTAAAGATCAGAGAAGATGATGATGATGATGATGGTGAGGATGAGGATGATGAGGATGATGATGAGGATGAGACAGACGAATGAGGTGATGAAGGAAGGGATGAGGATGATAAGGATGATAATGAGGAAGGAGGCGATGCGGCTTCTTCAGCAGCCACACATGCTAGAGAGAGGCGCACCAAGAAGACTCAGGACCAGGGTGCCTCGACCTCAGCCCCGCCTGAAGAAGAGCACATGATTCAAGATAAAAGTAATATTTAGATGTTTATGTATATTAAATCTTGTGTAATTGAATAATGTATTAAAATTATGTACTTAATGTTTATATTTATTTGCTATTTAGTTGTCTTGATTATTGACAAATGATTGATGTGTTAAATGTTTAAATCAAGCAGATCAACCTTTTCAGCATGTGCAGTACGATGTTGCTCCCTTACAGCAAATCAAGTCTCAATTCACTATAATACTTGATTTGCAAGGGATTGTCAGGAGGTCTATGAGTTACACTCCTAAAGAAGGAGAAATAATTCACGATCTTACTAATGAGCAACTGGTAGAGATGTTCTGGCTGAATCAGGATGAAATAGTCAAAGATGCCCCTACTGTTGACCTGGCTAGTGACAAAGAGCTTAATCATATGGACGAGATAGAGATTGAAGACGTCACAGTCCAACACTATCCAGAGTATGTTGATAAAGAGGGTAATGTGGTCCCCAATATGGGTGACACTCTTGTCAGTGATACGTTCGAGGAAACTGGATCAGATGGAGCAAGAGTTAAATAAGAATCTGGATCAAGCCCATGCCTCGGACACTAATGTCGACCTCAAAAAGGGGATGGGCGGCATGTTTTGCATAGATCCGAGCGCAACGCGCTGCACCAAAGCCGAGTGCCTACACCAAGCTCTACAAAGTGAAGAAGAATCACAAGGTGTCAGGCAAGATATCACGTGGGCCTATTTTGAAGATCTAAATGTATATGCTATCAAAAGGGAGAAGGGAATCGAGTACTTCAGATTCCCACATGATCTAAAGACTCTCCCTGGTTTTGAGCTCAACCAACTGGACAAACTAAAGCTGTTATATGCTGACCCAAGAAAGTTGTCAGGCTGGTTTGAGGTTGCATTATAGAAAGAGTACCACACCAGGTGGGTCAACTTCAAACCTCAACAACCGACGAGGTATATCAGACAGTCTGAAGTTGATTCCATTACTGGAAAGCCAAAGATAGTACTGAAGTGGAGTCCTCCGTGCACGATGTCAAGAATCCCTCTAAGGGAAATTCCATAGGACTTCACTCCACACTTCAAGCGGTGGTACTATGATTGGAGAACAGGTGAGGCGGTCATAGTTCTGAATAGAGATGGAAATATGGAAACTATCAGGGTATTTGACCCAATGTGGCTAATTAACTTGTCTTTGACGATGTCTACACTTTATACAAGTGGCCACTGTTCTATGACGCGAAAGACATTGTACAATCCCTCCAGTTCCAAAACGGGATAGGACTCTGCTTTGCATTCAAAATACATGCAGGAGTTACAATGGAAGAGAAGCACAAGAGTTTGAAGAGCTGATGAAGAATGTTAGACAATAGAATGTCTTTCATGTCTTACATATATGTAACAGAATGGGTATGAATGAAATGTAATGTGTTGATGATGCTTATAATGTTTAATATTTCATTGATTATTGTGTGATAACGCATATTGAACTAACTATATAGTTTGTGGTTGTTTACATAGTTCTTAGTCAATAATGATTGAGAAAATGCTTAAACTTAATCATGTGAAATTCTCATGTGAGTGGACCATGCTAATGGACCATACGCATGAATACATCATGCTAATAAACCAGTCGCACGACTGAACTAGGAGACTGGGTCAGTCGCATGATTGTAAGATGAGATTGACTCAGTCGCACGACTAAATCTTCAGTCGCGCGGATGGATCAACCGCATGCTTCAATCGCACGACTGAACCATGCAAATTGTTCAGTCGCATGAATGGAAAACCCTAACCTATAAATACCACTTAAGTCATGGAAAAATGTAACAATTCGAATCCCTATGCACTAAATCATACCCTACCGTCCAAAGACCCTAGACACTTGTTGCAAGTTCATAGATCGCAGTTAATCATCCTACAATCATTCGTGACGTTTAGATTCATTCTTAGATGATTATTTGCGTTCTCCCTGATTAGATCGCCATAAAATAGGATTTCACACTATTTGGTTGTTACACACGTAAATCAGTTAGTACTCCATACCGAAACGGACTTAACATCATCATCAACAACACTAACAATCATATCAGACTCTGCCTCAATTGACCAATCAAGCTCATAGAAACAGTCAGTCATCTGGAAATGCTCTTGTTATAAGCAAGATGGAGTATGTGACTGGAGCCTGTATGTAGAGGAAGTAAAGCCTCAATTCCAAAATCATGCCCCATGGCTTACATCAATGATGGTCCATATCCCATGCCATATGGGGTAAAATGTAACCTTTGTAGCAAAAAATGCATTACTGAATTGCAAGGTTATCGAGAGCACAATCATAAATTGGCCGACAAAAGAAAAATAAAAGGATTTGAAATCAAAACTAAATCTCTCATCTCTGACATTGAAAAATTGTATGGTGAAAAGTACACTCTTGCAGCCGAGAATGAGCAACTACTTAAAAAGTTAGCTCAATCAAAAGCTGAACAAACACTTACTCAAGTCAAACTAGAAAAGTTTCAACTGTCTTCAGTCAAGCTGCAAGTGATAGTGTTCTCAAAAGGATACCAAGGATATGTCTGGGATTGGGTATAACTCTTGTCCTCCACCATAAAATGAGAACTACACTATCATGCCTGAACTTGTTACACTCAAAGAGGAAAATTGAACCTAACATTATTGAACCACAAACAATAGTAAAAAAAGTCACAAATCCTCAAAACAACCAAATGTTAACATGAAACAAATGAGGATAAAATCAAATTAGGTCACCCAATTAAAATCAAGGAGTGTTCAGACAAGACAGTGAATGTCATCAAACCAACAAGCCAATCAAGGCCATTGTCCCCTTTGTGAAATTTACACATGCTATTTCACAAGAAAGAAGAAATTTGTAAAGTCAGTGAAACTTTGCTGAAAGCAGTTCTGATAATGAGATTAAATCTCCAAAAAATTAAAGCAAATCAGACAAGGTTTCACTGTAAAAGAAACACAAGAGCTTACTGATTTTAACAACTAAAATTCAGTCAGACCCCTAATCTTCAAAATTAAGACAAGGAATCGGTTTTGACATATGTAACAAGAGCACATTGATCAGTTTGAGCAAGAAGTAAAGAAATGGTTGAGGAAACAAAACCAACCCAGAACAGTTAACAAAAGTAGTGTTGTGAAGCAAAATATGAAAAAGGCTGATTTTGATTCCTCCCCTAAGCAAAAGAATGTGAACAGTTAAAAATAGGAAAATCAACTAAGTCTGCTAAAGTAAAATCAGATTCAAGAAACAAACATATGTATTGTAACATATGTGACATGTTTAATCACAAAACAGAAGAGTGTTTTTTCAATCAATACCGCTCTATCTATGACACGAACAAACATTCCACTAAAACTGCTATTTTAAAAATATTGTTTAGTCTGTGAAATAAACAATCATATACACATCTGATTGTTACTTCAATCAGAAGGGATTGAGAATTTATCACAAAACAAACCATCTCAACGACATCATGTGTGAAACCCAATGTCAGGAGTCATTTTCACAACAATCAATCTAGGATGTCTAGATCAAATAATGACAGGAGTAACATGAAAGAATTATGAAAGATTCAAAGAAACAAACATTATAACATTAAGAAAAAGTTTGATCTTCCCAAATCAAAATTGATGCTTGATAATCAAAAATGAGTTAAATGTTTTCAAAAGAATAGGATCAAAGGTTTCATTAATCCTCTAACTCTTCAGTTGATGTTAATGAGATGACGCGATCAAATTATCACAAGCAATCTCCTAGGTCACCTCTTACTAGATCACAATTTAGAGGAAAGTATTAAGACGTCACCATCATGGATAGGAACGGGAAACCCAAGATCATTATGGATTGGGTTCCATATTCTAATTAGTTCTTTTGTGCTTGCAGGGACATCCATATAGGTCTAAAAGCCTTTGGTACGTGGATAGTTGATGTTCCCGACACATGATTGGAGATCGTTACCTCCTTCACGACTTCAAGAAAATACAAGGAACTACTATGGCATTCGGAGGAAATTCACAAGGTGGAAGAGTTACTGGTGAATGATCTTTGACAAAGGGATGCTGCTTTGATAGAGTGAAATACTATGAATAACTAAACTTTAATTTTCTAAGCGTGTCTCAGATCTATGACTAGAAATATTCAACTCAATTTACTGACACTTAGTGCTATATCCTGAAACCATGATTTCAGATCTTAGAAGAATGGGTTGTCCTAAGGACTTCGAGGAAGAATAACACCTATGTCTTAAACCTGAATTCTACAACACCAATAGAAGAAACATGTCTTTTGTCTAAGTATCATCTGATGAGTCTCAAATTTAGCACAGACGATTGTGGCACACAAACTTTAAAACATGACAGATTGGTCAAAGGAAACCATGTCATTGGTCTTCCTCACAAAAAGAAATTCACTTTGTTGCATTGTTCAGTGTGCCTCAAAGGAAAACAACATAAATCTTCTCACAATCCAAAGCTAGTGAACACAAACAATACTGCATTGAAGCTACTTCATATGGATCTGTTTGGACTAACTCATGTTATGAGTATGGGAAAGAAACAGTACTGTTTGGTGATCATTGATGACTTTTCAAGATTCACATGGGTTTTATTCTTACTTCACAAAAATGAGGCATCCAAAATAATCAAAGACTTTATCAGAAAAATTGAAAACCAACTTGATCATAAGGTCAAAACAATAAGAAGTGATAATGGAACTGAGTTTAGAAATGAAGACATTTCTTCATTTTGTGAAACCAAAGGCATTGCTCATTATTTCAATGCAGCTAGAACTCCTCAACAAAATGGGGTAGCTGAAAGGAGAAATAGAACACTGATTGAAGCAAGAAGAACAATTCTAGCCGATACTGAACTGCCTACTACCTTTTCGGTAGAGGTAGTTAACACATCGTGCTTTGTGCAAAATCGAACTCTTATAGTCAAAGAAAGTAACATGACTCCATATGAACTATTGTTTCACAGAAAACCATTTATTGGATTTTTATGTCATTTGGTAGTCCAATCTTAATATTAAACACCCGAGACTATTTGGGAAAATTTTCATCTAAGTCTAATGAAGGATTCTTTGTAGGTTATTCTTCTATTTTAAAGGCTTAAAGAGTGTTTAATCCAAGATCTATCAACTGAGATTAGAAATCAAAACCAAGCTACTCCTCCAGTTGAAACATAAAGAACATCAAATGATGGAAGCAATCAAAGTGCTGCTGATGCTGAAGCAGTCAGTAAAATAGAGTTTGATTGTCTTCATAACTCCCCAACAGTAAAACATGAAGGTGCCTCTCACCATAATGATCTAAATGTCTCTAATCTTGAAGTAAACATTGTTGGTGACTCAATTCCTACCACCCGAATACACAAGAATCATCCTGTAGAAAGGATTATTAGTGAACTTAATGAAACGGTGACAAGAAGCAAGTCAAGTATTGCAAACATCTATCTGTTCTCATGCTTTTTTGTCAAACAGTACCCAAAAACATCAAAGAGGCTCTTCAAGACAATAGCTGGATTGAAGCAATGCATGAAGAATTGCTGCAATTCAAGAAGCAAGAATGATGTCAATTGGTAGTTCTTCCAGGAGGACAATACCCTATCGGCACCAGATGGATGTACAGATTCAAAACTGATGATAGAGGGATTATCATTAGAAATAAAGCAAGACTAGTGGCATAGGGATAGACACAAGAAAAAGGAAGTGATTTTGATGAAGTGTTCGCACATGTTGACTGGGTTTGAGTAAGAGTGATATTCTTACTGAGAATCGAATATGATAATCAAGTCAATGATTGAGTGGCGGAAACAACAATCAAAGAACATTCAAGAAAGAAAATTACTCATAAATGTTGTTTGTATTGATATATGAAAGTTGATAAGTTATAGAGAATAATTACAACAAAATTTCTATCTATCAGCCGTCACCTCAGTATGAGGTTAACTATTCTATTCATAGACAAGACAAGATGCCTTTACAAAATGACTAAACTACCCTAACCTATTACATCAGAAACTAGTCTAAGTCTTTATCCGCATCTCTGCTTGTTCATCTGCATTGACAAATGCGGATGAGATAATCTTGATCAGCATTTCCACTTGATCATCAGCATTAGTAAGTTGGTCATCCACATTGGTTAATGCGGATGAACAAATACTTGTGCGCATTTGGTTGGTCATCCGCATTTGTCAATGCGGATGATCAAAGTCTTCTCCGCATCTTCTTTTGTTCTTCAGCATAAGTATTATGTCTTCCGCATTAGTTAAGGCGGACGAGTAAACAATTGTCCGCATCAGATTTTTGTCTTCCGCATTGACTGATGTGGAAGATAACACTTGTTATTTTTCTTGCAGATCTTCATCCACATTGCATCTTGGACTTGTGGGATCCAGCTGAACAATCATCAATTCACCCATTGAGTTGGCATGTATGATCCTTTCAGGGTGCAACAATACTCCCCCTAAGGATTATACAGCGTAGTTTTCCTCAATGTTTAGGAGGTGATTAATGTTGTGAAGATTCAGCTGGGTCTTTAGGAGGTAGTATGAAAGTGCTTTGGTGGAATCCAGAATGGCCTTGATCATGTTTACAAAATCAGTTGCTTCTGACATCCTGTCTCTACTCAGCACATGTATTTTCATTCTGCTCATGTTATAGATGGCTTCCATTGGTAACTTTTTCAGAGAGATAGGTTCCCATATGGAAATGTGGAAAGACCATCTCTATGAATCAATAAACTCCCTCCTCATCCACTTCAAGCTTAACAATGTTTCAAGTTGTAGTGGTGTTTTCTTCTTCTTTCTTTTGTCTCTTTTAATCTTTATTCTATCATAGGCTAGTTTCAACAATTTGATGCATTAAGTGCATGTCTTGTTCACCCAATTTGTTGTTTAATTCCCTGATGTGCCTGGTATAAATGTAGTGGATGTATGATTCATCAAGTAATTTTACTTCATATCCACTGAAAAGTCTTATGTCAGCTCCTTCTTTTCCTCCCCACTTCCTTTCTATCACCAGCTCATAGGTTTTCTCATCATAGTACACATTTGAGATGGGAGTGGAAGAATGAGTACTAGACACTACTTTCCTCTTTAATGACTCGGTTGGCTCTACCTTCAACTCAGGAATACAATTTCTTCTGCTTCCACCTTTTTCTTCTTATCTAGTGGATTGACAAAAGTTTTATCTTTTCTTAAGCAAATTGTCTTTAATGAATTGAAGTTGTTTGTCCTTCTGAACATTTAAGTATATTCTGAAATTCATATCCCCTGAACATAGCTGCATGATTGATCAGTTCAAGTTGAGCTAGCTCCTTCAAATCATGAATCTCAAGGGCATTTACTAGAGCTGAGTACTCTGTAAAGAATTGTACTAGCCCTGAGATTCTCTTCACCATGAACATGTTCCATGTGCTATCATATTTCCATGCTATTATCTTCTGATCTATCTTACCCTTGGGAGTAGACACCCCTTCGATCAGTTCAGCAGTAGTCAGTCCTTCTTGCAAGCTTCAACTGAGATGGTTTTGCAAACCATTCAGGGTATTTGTGGAGTACTGGGGCAAGTAGTTCTTGGTCTTTTATGTTCAACAGCATGTTTCAGCTGACACTCTGCTTCTGGTTTGGTCTTGTTAATTCTTCTTCCAGTTTCTTGAGTTTATCTTTCTTTTTGTTGATCAATTGAAGTGTTGCAACCCTTAAAGAATTTGTCTTCATGTTGGCAATCTTTCTTTTGTGAATCCCTGACTTGAGAGATATTCCTTCATTTCCTTATCAGACATGTTATATGGATCAGGAAATAATGATTCATGGGATGAGGTTGATTTCTTCATTTGTGACAGCTTTTGTAGAGGACCCCTTCTCGCAGTGGAATTTCATACCTTGTGGATTTCTTCAAGGATGAGTCTTTATGTTTTGGAGTGTCCTTTGTCATTGTCTTCTCATATTCAGTCTCTATTGTTGGATCAAGCAACAATTTCACTTTCTCTTCCTCCTCTTCATTCTCTCATACGTCATTGCAAACACTTCATCTGGATCATAGCCTTGATTGATCAAAAACATGGCTTAATCATCAAGTCATAGTTTGAGTGGTTACCATGTCTTCTACTCACTATTCTTCTTTAATAGGACTGTCCATGAGAACATCCTTTTTAACCCCATATTCATCAGCAATTTCTCCTTCTAAATCAATTGCTCTAGCCAACTTTTTCAACTGAGCTTCTGCCTTCTCATGTTCTTCCAAAAATTCAGCAATTGCTGCTAAACTTCTTGGGTCTTCTTTTTGTTTCTTTGATGGTTCTTCTTCAGTTATTGGTCTCTGCCTTTAGCCTTTTCAGCCAAATACTTCCTCTTTCGTGAGTAAGTTTGAAGTTGAGGGCTAGAGGTTTCAGTTTGATCTTCTGGTTCAGGGACCTTTTCAGGTGTACTTGGCTCTTGATCCTTCATTTCACTTTGTTCAGTTACAATTTCTTCTTTCCTTTCTTGTTCATATCTTTCTTTTAGTTCTTCTTTTTGTTCTTCAGTTAATGATATGGTAGAGACAATTTGCAGAGTTAATTCCTTTTCCAATGGCACTGGTGATTTGGGAATAAAGACAATAGGCTCTGCCTCAATTCTTTGATTGTTTATGTATTCCTAGAAATCATCATCAATGCTGAATTGTTCAGAAGCAAAACTATCTAAAGCATTGAAGAATTCTTCAAATTCACCCTTTTCTGAGTCTGAATAACCAGTGTTTCCAGAATACACTACCATGTCTAGGCTCTGGTCTTTGATATCAGTTTGACCTTCATCATCTACTTGTTCTTCATTCTCATCTATTAAATTGTTGTCCTCATCATCAACCTTTTCTTTGTTTTCTTTCTCATCATCATCCTTCACATCAGTTCTTTTGATCATCATTTCAAGCTTGAATATTCTTTTGTTCTTGCTCTGAATTTCCTTTTCCAGTTTTGAGATGATATTAGCTAGTTCTTCTATGATGTTTTCTTGTTCATCCATTGCAATAGTTTGTATTTCAAGAGTGTCTATATGTCCACTCACTTCTTCTCTTGAGTGTTTCAGTGCAGCTTTTAAATTTTCAATCTCTTTGGCTTGTTCCTTTCTTTCAACTGCATATTTTTCTTTAAGATCTTTCAATTCACCTTCTTTCTCATCCAGTTCCAGGATTCTGTCATTTATGATTCCAGCTCTCCTGTATAAAGTTCTTTCCATCCTTTCTACTTTGAGTAACAACTTAGTTATTAATTCATCTTTTTCATCAGGCCTATTGATGTTTGATTCAACATAGATCTCTGAAGGAGCAGCCTCAAAAGGTTCATTCACAGCTTTGGTTTGATCATGATGATCCTCCTCATCAGAAGATGATTTGGAAGATTTAGATGCAGTTGTTGATCCTTCTGGTTCTGTAGGGTGATCAAGTGACGATAGTAAAGGTTGGTAAGGAGGAATAGGATATTGGTGTGGTGATATTAGAGATTGATGATGTGGTGATAGGTGTAGGTTGAGTGGTCATTGGTGGTGTTTGTTGTGGTGATGGAAGTGATGATGTTGAGGTAATCTTTGAAGAGATGGTTTGTAGAAGGTTGTGGTATTTGTTGTGGTGATGGCATTGGTGATGGTACTGGTGATGGTATTGGGGATGGTATTGGTGATGTTAATGGTGATGGTATTGGTGATGGTTGTGGAGTTGGTTGAGCTATTGGTTGTGGAGGTGGTTGTGCTTGACCTGATTGGCGTATTTGTTGAAGCATCCAAGGAAGAAGGGGTGAAGGGGCACCACTGTAGAAGTTCCTTGGGTCCTTCTTCTTGATGTACTTATAAGATCTTGCATCATAATGAGGAATGTTAAGTACTGGTCCTTCATTAACAATGTCATGAAATGATTCATTGATTAGACATTGAATGCATCTGGGTACATTAAAAACTTGTATCTCAACCCTTCTTGAATGTTGGAGATTAGGCCATTGAATACATATGCAGACATGTTAAACCGCCTGTTGGTGCAGAGAGCAAAGATTGCAGAAGATGTGAGGACTGGAATGTCATTCCATCTGTTTTCCTTTTAGACAGACAATCTTGGAACATATGAATTATGAATCTCCAAGGTAGATCCACTAATCCTTTGACTATCTGTTTGGCTTCATAACTCCCTTCATAACCAATTTCAGAGAAAAATGTGGTTATCTCTTCATCATCCAATTCAAGAGGATCATCTGCATTATCATTGAATTGCAGACATCTTCTAACTTATTCTTCTGTAATCCTCAGAGTGAGTTAAGTGTTGATCTTGCTAGTTAGAGTTTTCACTCCATCCTCTTCAACCATTTCAGCTGATTCCCAGAAAGACCTGATGGGATTCTCATAGATTGTTGGTCTTACTGTCATGGCATGTGCTACCCTAGTGGTAGATAGGAATCTTATCATATCCCTGAGACCTTCGGCTTCAGGCATATCAGGGTTTAGATAACCGCTGACGTTATGGAGCTTGCTCCATGTAAGGTTTGCCATGTAATCTGCACAAGAGACATGTGTGCTAGTTAACAATTTTGACTTTAACTTTGATTTGATTTGTTAATGTGACTTTGATTTGTTACACAATTTTCTTTTTCACTTGCTCTGTTTTTCGCAATAACATGATGATCATGGTTTTTAATATCAGTTGAATTCCTATCAATTTATATGTTTGTTGAGATTGAAAATGTGTATTACATCACATTAATGAGTTTGATTTTGGTGTTCTTCAATAATTTTTTGGTCATTGTTCGATTTACGGTAATAGTCCGAGACTTAGGTTTTGGTTTCAAAATCTGTTGAAGTTATACCTTATCTTTGAAATGACTGTGGTTCTGAATCGATGACAAGAATGTTTAAAGATGAAGCACAACAAAATCTTTGAATGTTTGTGATGATGATGATGATTGATGGTGTGTACTGTAGTTTTGCGCTCGTCTCACTATAAGTTCTCTCAAATTTGAAAAGTATTAAATGACCTGTTCAAATTCCTTTAAATAGTCAAATAATACAATTTGAAAAATTTTATAAGTTTACAAGCAGATATAGTCAAACTATAGCAAATGCTGAAGGTTAATTTGTTTAATTTTGATCATCCGCATTTGCTAGCTGTAGCAAATGCGGAAGACAAACTTTTGACATGGACAGTCCGCATTTGACTTCTTTTGGTCATCCGTATTGTGACTATAGCTAATGCGGAAGGCTTAATTAATTGTTTTTGACTGTCCGCATTACTCTA
The DNA here is from genome assembly GCA_025506515.1 of Flaveria trinervia. Classification (NCBI taxonomy): domain Eukaryota; kingdom Viridiplantae; phylum Streptophyta; class Magnoliopsida; order Asterales; family Asteraceae; genus Flaveria; species Flaveria trinervia. The sequence continues at coordinate 39,602,800 of CM046448.1, read as the reverse complement.
CTGTTACAAATGCGGAAGTTTTGTTTCTGTCCGCATTTGTGTACCGTTTCAAATGCGGAGTTAAACTTGAAATTTTAGCTGTCCGCATTTGAGTTATAGTAAATGCGGAAGAACATTGTAACAAATGCGGTTGAATGGCTTGTTTTACCATATTCGAATATGTATAGTAACAAATGAGATAGAACAAATTCCATGTGTACAACTACAAATGCGGTTGACAAGTCAACACATCACTGTATCAAATGCGATAGACTTGTTCATACGCATTTGTTGACTGTATCAAATGCGGTAGAGTAACTTCACATTTACTTCACACACTAATGCGGTAGAGTAAAATCATTGTCCACATTAGTTGCATTCAAAAATTATTGTTACCTGCATTAGTTACATGTATGGGTTACCGTCACCCGCATTAACTAATGCACTTACCTGCATTACCTTTTGAACTTAATCAAAAGTTAATGTGATTGAATTGATTATTCATCTTATGAAGAGGTGTCCTTGATTGATTTTTCTTATGAAGTTGGCTGTTGAAGTTGTCAATTTTGCTTGGATTGACATGTGTGTTACAACTAATACAAGTTTCCCAATTTTGACAGATCTTAGGCTTATCATGCTTCTAAGAATCTGCATAAGCTGATATAATGGTATGACTTATTGCAACAACACCAACTAAAAGTCTTTTTTCAAAATTGAGTTAATAAACAAACATTTGAACTTACTCAAAAATTTTAAATTACTCCCCCTAAAGTTTTTGTCCATATTTGGAGAGAAACTTTAAAGATTTAAAAGTTTTGAATATATTTTGATTAATATTAATCATGAAGAGAAAATTCTCTTTGTAGGGATCATATCAATCTTTCATTACACATGTGCATCCTTTATGATTAAATGGACATGATTATGAACTTGAAGATTGAAGGTATGTTTGTCCTCTTAAGCTCATACCTGGTTGATATTTTAATGCAAATGACTTTTATCATGTTTTGGTTGATTTATTATTCAATGTGTACACACACACATAAGCATGAAATGATTAACCCTCCTTATACAATGCATGGTAGAACTTTGTCACAATTTTCTTACCAGGTTACTTAAGTCATGAAATCTCATTTTCACTGATCCTCATTGGGATTCTTTTAATTTGATCCTTTTTCATGTTGATCCTCATTGGGATTCTTTTCACTTCACTTTGGAAGGTGATCCATGATAGGATTCTTTTGTTCATTCACTTGGAATGTATTACTTTGTTGATTCATCCAATTTTTAATGTGTACATTGGGAATCTTTTGGATCATGACATCTGCACTATGTGCAAGTTTCATCAGGTCTTTGCTCAGCAAAACAGATTATGAAACATGATGTGGTGAAGAGATTCATAAAGTATCATTACCTGGTGTGTTTAGGTTACTACACACACATGCATTCAGATAAGCCATACATACCTGTACTTGTGATGAGTGTTTCACAATTGAATATGTCTTTAATTCATCACTGCATGTATCTTTTCTTACAAGTTGAGCCTACCAACATATCTTGTAAGTCAATTCAGTCTTTTACATTTTGAAATTAAGCACAGTGAATGATATAACGACTGTAATTATATCATTTCCCTTGATTCTTTTCTTCAAAAGAATTGATTTTTTTGTATTTTTTGTGATGTTTTAAAATGTTTTTGATGTTTTTCATTTTTTTACTCAAGGTTAATCATGCCAATTGACTGAACCAAAAATTCAAACCTACTAGGTTGAAATGCCTTGGTAAACAAATCAGCTAATTGATTTTCTGTTGGTACTTGAATCAATTTGATTAAACCTTTTTCAACACAGTCTCTCAAAAAATGATATCTAATTTCAATATTTTTGTTTTTGAGTGCTTAACTGGATTATTAGTTATAAAGACAACAGCTGTGTTGTCAATAGAAATTGGTGTATGCAAAAAGTAAAACCATAATCAAGCATCTGGTTTTGAATCCAGAGAACTTGAGAGCAACATGCTGAAGCAACAATATACTCAGCTTCGTCTGTGGACACAGACACATTTGTCTGCTTCTTGCATTGCTAGGATACTAGTCTGGGACCAAGAAATTGACAAACGCCAGAAGTGGATTTCTGTTGAAGTTGCATCCTCATAATCACTGTCTGTGTAGGCATAGAGATTAAATTCTCTTCCTTTGGATACCATAATCCGAGAGCTGGTTTGCCCTTCGATATCTGAATATCCTCTTGACTGCATTCACATGTGATTCTTTTGGATCAGCTTGATATATAGCACACACACAAACACCAAACTAATGTCAGGCCTACTGGCTGTTAGATACATAAGTGAACCTATCATTGATCGATAGTGAGTTTGATCCACTAATTTGCCTTTAGGTCAGGTCCAATCTTCACTTTAGTATCTACAGGAGTTCTGATAGACTGACAGTCAGCAAATGGAATTCCTTCAGCATGGTTTCTACATTTTGATTGATTGATGAAGATTCCATCTGCTGTTTGCTGGACTTGCACCCCAGAAAGAATGTGAGTTCCCCCATAGCACTCATTTGAAACTTTGAATGCATAAGATCTTCAAATTCTTTGTGAGTTGTTTGTTTGTCGAGCCAATATAATGTCATCCACGTAGATCTGGACTAACAGCATGTCTTTTCCTCATATTCTTCTCAAGAGAGTCTGATCAATATTTCCTTTTCATACCTATGTTCAAGAAGAAAGGATGATAGAGTCTCATACCACTTTCTTGGAGCTTGATGAAGACCATACAGAGCTTTGTCAAGCTTGTACACTCTGTGAGGGAAATCTGGATCTTCAAAGCCAGGTGGTTGACTTACATAGACTTCTTCAGCAATCTTTCCATACAAGAAGGCACACTTTACATCCATTTGATAACAGTAAATTTCATGGACGCAGAATATGCGAGAAAGATTCTGATTGCTTCTAGTCTGGCAACAGGAGCAAACACCTCGTCATAGTCATTCCTTCTTCCTGAGTGTATCCTGTGCCACTAGTCTTGCTTATTTCTGATGACTATCCCTCTATCATCAGTCTTGTTCCTGTAGAGCCATCTGGTACCGATAGGGTATTGTCCTTCGGGAAGATCTACCAGCTGCCATACTTATTGTTTCTTGAATTGGAGCAATTCTTCTTGCATTGCTTCAATCCAACTATTGTCTTGAAGCGCCTCTTTGATGTTTTTGGGTACTGTTTGACATAGAAAGCATGAGAACAAATAGATGTTTGCAATAATTGACTTGCTTCTTATCACCCTCTCATTAAGATCACCAATAATGGTTTCAACTGGATGATTCTTGTGTATTCTTGTGGTGGGAATGGTGTCACCAGCAATAGTTACATCAAGATTGGAGACATTCAGTTCATTATGGTCAGAGGCACAATCATCTTGTGTTGTTGTTGAATTATGAAGATTGTCAATTTCTGTTTCAGTAACTGCTACATCTTCAGCAGCACTGAGGTTGCTTGCATCATTTGAAGTACCTTCAGTTTCTTCTAAATGAGAAGCCTGTTTTTGATTTCTGATCTCATGTGACATGTCATCTGAGTGAGATGGTACCAGGCTAGGACCTTCTTCAGAAGAAACACTAAGGTTTTGTGACAAGTGTCTGATGGGATCAGCTTGAAGAGGAACATCTTCATTCATATGTTCATCAGATGTAGGTGGAGGATCAATGGATAATTTTCTCTTCTTTCTACAGTTGATGAAATATCACCTGAATGTATATTTCCTGCATAGACAAGTGAAATTGGTCAAATGATTAGTAAAAGTGTCAATATCAAACAACAATCAGGACCATTGTAGATTTGGGAAACGAATGTTCCTTGAATTGAACATTTGTGGATTCATCAATAATGTTCAGTCTAGGATTGAACACTCTATAAGCCTTTGAGACGGAAGAATAACCTACAAAAAATCCTTCATCAGACTTAGATGAAAATTTTCCCAAATGATCATGGTGTTTAATATTGAGACTGGACAACCAAATGATTTGAGGAATCCAATAAATGGTTTCCTATGAAATATCAGTTCATAAGGTCATGTTACTTTCTTTAACAATCAGAATTCGATTTTGCACAAAGCACGATGTGTTAACTGCTTCTGCCCAGAAGGTGATTGGCAGTTTAGCATCAGCTAGCATAGTTCTTGCTGCTTCAATCAGTGTTCTATTTCGCCTTTCAGCTACACCATTTTGTTGAGGAGTTCTAGCTGCACTGAATTGATGAGCAATGCCTTTGGTTGCACAAAAGGAACTCATATTTTCATTTTTAAACTCTGTACCATTATCACTTCTTATTATTTTGACTTTGAGATCAAGTTGATTTTCAATATTAGTGATAAATTCTTGAATGATTTGGGATGCTTCATTTTTATGAAGTAGGAAGAACACCCATGTGAATCGAGAAAAGTCATCAATGATCACTAAACAATATTGTTTCTTTCCCATACTCATTACATGAGTTGGTCAGATCCATGTGAAGTAGCTTCAATGGAGTATTGTTAGTGTTCACCAGCTTGGTTTTGTGAGACGATTTGTTGTTTTCCTTTGAGGCACGCTGAGCATTGATCAATAAAATTGAATTCTTTTAAGGAAGACAATTACATGGTTTCCTTCGACTAACTTGTTCATATTTTTAAAGTTAGTGTGCCCCAAACGTCTATGCCAAAGCTGTGACTCATCAAATGATGCTTTAGACAAAAGACATGTTTCTTCCTTAGGTGATGCAGAACACAGGTTTAAGACATATGTATTATTCTCCGGAGTCTTTAAGACAACCCATTCTTCAGGAATCTGAAATCCAGGTTTCAGAATGTAGCAGTGAGTGTCTGTAAAGTGTGTGGAATATTTTTTGTCGCAGATCTGAGACACGCTTAGCAGATTGAAATTCAGTTGTTCATAGTAATTCACTCTGTCAAAGCTCAGCATCCATTTGTCACAGATCCTTCTCCTGTAATCCTGTCACCTTCTGAATCTCCACCAAATGCCACAGTAGTTCCTTGTATGTACTTGAAATCATGAAGGAGGAGAACGATCTCCAATCATGTGTCGGGAGCATCCACTGTCTACATACCATAGGCTATTAGATCTGTGTGGATGATCCTTCAAACAAAAAGAACTAATTAGAATAAGGAACCCAAGCCATGATGGTCTTGGGTTTCCCGTTCCTATTCATGATAGTCACCTCCTACTATTCCCTCGAATGGTGATTTACATGAAGGTGATTTAGGAGACTTTTGGTAATGAATTGGTTGAGTCGTCTCATCTACATCTACTCAGGATTCAGATGAAAATGAAATCATTGGTCTCTATTACTTTGTAAAAATTTAGCCCGAGTTTCATTATCAAAAGTTGGTTTTTGCTTAGGAAGGTCAAGTTTGTGTTTCATGTGAGATGATTTCTTTGACCCTTCCTTAAATCCTTGGAGTTATTTCTATCATTTGTTGATCTAGGAGACCTAGATTGAGTATTATTAAGATGAGGTTTGATAGAATGCATCACAGTATATGTTTTTAAGATGGGCTTGTGTTATGGAATTCTCAACCCCTTCTGATTGAAGTAACAATCAGATTTATTGTGATTGTTCATGTCACAGATTGAACAATACTTGTTGAAATAGCAATTTTTGGTGGAGTGATTGTTCATATCACAGATAGAACAATATTGTTTGAAGAAGCATTTACCTGTTTTGTGATTGAACATGTCAAAATATCACAATACATTTGTTTGTTTCTCGAATCAGATTTTCTTTGAGTGACTCAACATACTTTCTTTTGATGAGTCACTTTCTTTTCTTTAGGTGATGAATCAAAATCAACCCTTTTGTAGATTATTCACAATACTACTTTGTTCAGTTGTGGGCTGTTTCTGTTTCTTCAACCTACTTCTCACCTCTTTCTCAAACTGGTCAACATGTTCTTTGTTACAGATATCAAACCCAACTCCTGCCTTAATTTGGATGACTGAGGGGTCTGATGAAGTTTTAAGTGTTGAACTCAGTTTTACAGTTGGTTTCTTTTTCAGTGAAACCTTTTCTGATTACAGAAACTACTCACAGTAGTGGGTTTCACTGTTTTGACATATTTCTTTTCCCTTGTAAAACAGATGGTATGAATTTTAGAAAAGGTACAATTGCTTTTACAGGGCTTGATGGTTTTTGACATCACTGTCTTGTCAGAACACTCTTTGATTTTGATTGGGTGTCCTAACTTGATTTTGTCCTCATTGGTTTCAAAATAAAACAAGTTTGTTTTGAGCATTTGTCACTTGTTTCACTACTGATTTAGGTTCCACAATTTAGGTTCGATTGATTCAGAGAGTGATACAGAGTCAGGCATGACAGTGTAATTGTCATTGTATGGTGGAGGACATGAATTGTACCCAATCCCTGACATGTCCTTTGGATCCTTTTGTGAATCCAGAATTTCTTGCAGCTTGATTGAAGACATTTGAAACTTTTCAAGTTTTACTTCAGTCATAGATTGTTGAGCTTTAGCTTGAGCTAACTTTTGAGTAAGTAGTCATTTTCAGCTGCAAGATTGTATTTCTCACCATGCAATTTTTCTATGTCAGAAATGAGAGATTTGATTTTGATTTCAAAACTTTTTAGTTCTCTCTTCATCATTTCTGACTTCACCTTTTCTTCTTTAAATTTATCTGCCAGTTTATGATTGTGTTCTTCTTTAGTTTTTACCTTAGTAGGCATTGTAGATGGTCCATCATTGATATGAGCCATGAGAGCATGATTCTGGAATTGAGGCTTGACTTCTTCAGCATACACACTCCAGTCACATATCCCATCTTGTTTGATCATAAGTGCACTGGCAGAAGGCTGACTGCTTGCATGGGCTTGATTTGTCAGCTGTGGTTGATTCTGGTATGTTTCTTGATGATGAGAATGATGGTACTGCTATTGTTGATTGTTTGAGTGATAGCTTGAATTAGGCTGTGTGAGGATGATTGACCAGGAGAGTTCCTTGAATGGTTGTTCTTTTAGGAGCATTGCACTCTCTTGAGAAATGGCCAGTCATGCCACAGTTGAAGCATTTTACTTGGATTTGTCATATCCAAGCTTTGTGTTCTCATTCAGGCTCAGCTTTCTTCCTTTTCTCAAGAATTTCTTTGCTCTCATGGCAATCATTGCCACTTGCCACTGTAGATCCATCTCCTCAATATCATCAGAATCTAATTCTTCTAAATCTTCCTGTATTAGATGGGCAGAAGTGAGTCTTCCCCAAGATATGCTTCAAAACTTGCAACAAAGGCATTGTAAGTTGCCTTTTGCTCTTTGATTTTAAGTCTTTTGAGAGATTGGAGGTGCAGTGGAGACTTTTGGTGCTTGTGCTAAAGTTGAATGGTGATTGAATGATGGAGATGCAATGAACCCAGTATTGTTCATTTGATCTCTTGATGAGATGAAGTCATCTTCCTCTATGATGAAAGCATTTTCAACAGAATGTGATTCTGAAGGGAATTTGTAGGCTTCAATCACTCTTGGCCCACTCAGATTTCTGCTTCGTTCATCAAGTTCCAAAGCTTCAATCTTGGCTATCATAATGTCTAGAGTGGTACTTTCAAGATCAAGAGTATTTTTCAACATTGCGACATTTTGCTTCCAGCTTTCACGTAAACTGTGAAGCATTTTCTTGTTGAGTTCTTTAATGTTGTATGAAACACCCATAATTTCCAAGTCATTGACCAACTGTACAAATCTGTGCAGTTGTTTTTATATGGATTCTCCTTTCGTGTGATGGAAGGTTTCATACTGATTGACCAGCTTGTCTTTTTTAATTTCAGCAACTTCACTGCTACCTTCACACATAATTTTGAGAGCATCCCAAATAGCTTTAGCAGTTCCATATTTTCCAATCTTTTCAACACATCCATTTTGTGTGCTTGAGTCAATATAGAGTGTGCTTTAAGATCAATTTTGATTTTCTTATAGTCATCTTCATCCAGAGTTAGGTCTTCAATTGGTATTCTAGCAGTCTTGTATAGTGCAGCTTGAACTATTGATAGAGTAACATGAATATGTGGACCCTTACATATTGAGATCCAAAAGTCAGGATCTACACCTGTGATATAATTTCTAAACCATATTCTCCATTGTTTAAACTCGGATTTGTGTTTAAGCATGGGAGGTTTAGGTGTATGACCTAATTCAGAGTAACTGTTAGAATCCATATTGATTTGTGTAAATATAGATTTAGTTGATTTTAAGATTGATTAAGTTTGATGAGTCCGACTTGTTCAAGCAGTTCTGTTGAGGTTCAGAATGAGTGTTCTTGCTGTTTGACAGGAGTATTTTTGCTATTTGCTAAGTAGAGATGATAATATCTACTACTAGCAACTTGATTATCAGATCAATCGAGTTCTATTCAGTCTGTGCGTAGATCTGAAAGAGAATCGAGAGCCAAAGCTCTGATACCAATTGACTGGGTTTGAGTAAGAGTGATATTTTTACTGAGAATCGAATATGATAATCAAGTCAATGATTGAGTGGCGGAAACAAACAATCAAAGAACATTCAAGCAAGAAAATTACTCATAAATGATGTTTGAATTGATATATGAAAGTTGATAAGTTACAAAGAATAATTACAACAAAAATTCTCTATCTATCAGCCGTCACCTCAATACGAAGTTAACTATTCTATTTATAGACAAGACAAGATGCCTTTACAAAATGACTAAACTACCCCTGACCTATTACATCAGAAACTAGTATGTTGGTCATCTGCATGGTTGATGCGGATGAACAAATACTTGTGCACATTTGGTTGGTCATCCGCATTTGTCAATGCGGATGATCATAGTCTTGTCCGCATCTTCTTTTGTTCTTCAGCATAAGTATTATGTCTTCCGCATTAGTTAATGCAGAAGAGTAAACACTTGTCCGCATCAGATTTTTGTCTTCCGTATTGACTAATGCGGAAGATAACACTTGTTATTTTTCTTGCAGATCTTCATCCGCATTGCATCTTGGACTGTGGGATTCCAGCTGAACAATCATCAATTCACCCATTGTGTTGGCATGTACGATCCTTTCAGGGTGCAACACCTGTTGCCAAATTAGAATCAATAAGAATCTTTCTTGCATATTCAGTATCCATGATGTTTACTTTTTATCAAATGGATGTGAAGTGTGCTTTCTTATATGGAAATATTGCTGAAGAAGCCTATGTGAGTCAACCACCTGGCTTTGAAGATCCTGATTTCCCTCACAGGGTGTATGGTCTTTTCTTCTTGAACATGGATATGAAAGAGGAAAGATTGATCACACTCTCTTCAGAAAGAAAAAAGGAAGAGACATGTTGCTAGTCCAGATTTATGTGGATGATATCATTTTTGGTTCAACAAACAAGCAACTCTGTAAAGACTTTGAAGACCATATGCATTCAAATTTTCAAATGAGTGCAATGGGGAAACTCACATTCTTTTTAGTGGTGAAAGTCCAACAAACAGCAGATGGAATTTTAATCAATCAATCAAAATATGTGGAAACAATGTTGTAGAAATTCCACTTTGCTAACTGTCAGTCTATCAAAACACCTATGGATACTAGAGTGAAAATAGGACCTGATCCAGAAGGCAAATCAGTGGATCAGACTCACTATTGATCTATGATCGGTTCACTTATGTATCTAACAGCCAGTAGGCGTGGACATTATGTTTGGAGTTTGTGTGTGTGTCGGATATCAAGCTAATCCTTAGGAATCTCATGTGAATGTTGTGAAGAGGATATTCAGATACCTTAAGGGAAAACCATCTCTTGGTTTATGGTATCCAAAGGAAGGAGACTTCAATCTCTATGCCTTCACTAACAGTGATTATGGAAGATGCAACTTCAATAGGAAGTCCACTTCTAGCGGTTGTCAATTTCTTAGTCCTAGACTGGTCTCATGGCAGTGCAAGAAGCAGACAAACGTATCTGTCTCAACAGTAGAAGCTGAGTATATTGCAGCATCAGCTTGTTGCTCTCAAGTTCCCTGGATTCAAAACCAGATGCTTGATTATGGTTTTAACTTCTTGCATACACCAATTGACATTGACAACATCGTAGCCATTTTCATTACAAGTAATCCAGTTAATCACTCAAAAACAAAACACATTGAAATTCGATATTATCTTTTGAGAGACTGTGATGAAAAGGGGTAAATCAAATTGATTCAAGTTCCCATTGAAAATCAATTGGCTGATTTATTCACCAGGCATTTGAACCTAGTAGGTTTGAATTCCTAGTTCAATCAATTGGCATAAAAAACACTTTAAAAACATTAAAAAATCACAAAAAAAGTCAATTATAATGAACAAAAGAATATTTGGGAAATGATATAATTATAGTTGTTATATCATTCATTGTGCTTAATTTTAAAAATTTGAAAGACTGTCATGACTTACCAGATATGTTGGTAGGCTCAACTTGGAAGAGAAGATTCATGCTGTGATGAATTTAAGTCTTATTCAATGGTGAAACTCTCATCTCAGAGTACTGGTACGTATTAACTTATCTAAGTGTATGTATGTGTAGTAACCTAAATACACCAGGGAATGATACTTTATGTATCTTTTCCACCTACATCAAGATTCATCTCTGTTTTGCTAAGCAAAGACCTGATGAAACAAGCACATAGTACAGATGTATTGATCTGAAATATTCCCAATGAGGAACCATCCAAATTGGATGAATCAACAAAAACAATACATTCCATCTGAATGTACAAAAGAATCCAATCATGGATCACCTTCCAAAGTGAAATGATAAAAATCCCAATGTGGATCATCATGAAAAGGATCAAAGTAAAACAATCACAATGAGGATCAGTGAAAATGAGATCTCATAACCTAAGTAACCTGGTTAAGAAAGTTATGAAAAATTTGTACCATGCATTACATAAGGAGGGTTGATCATTCCATGCTTTTGTGTGTGAGGTACATGTTGAATAATCAAATCAACCAAAACATGATAAATATCACATGCATTAAAATATCAACCTTATATGAGTTTAAGAGGACAAACATACCTTCAACCAACAAGTTCATAAACATGTCCATTTTATCACAAAGGATGCACGTGTGGAACGTAAAATTGATGTGATCCCAACAAAAGGTATTTTCTCTTCATTCTTAAATCACAAAAACAAATAAAAAATTTAATTAAATTACTTAGAAATATTTCATAGTCAAAAGTTTTAAATCTTTAAAGTTTCTATCTAGATGTGGATATAAACTTAGGGGGAGTAATTTAAAATTTTGATAAGTTTGTATGTATATTTACTATCTTAAATTACTTTCTTAAAACTTCAAAAAAAATCAAAAAGAGAATGTCTATGTTGGTGCAGAAGTTATGCCATAGTATCTCAGCTTATACAGATTCTTGGAAACATAAGAAGACTAAGATCAGTTAAAATTGGAAAACTTGTATCACTTCTGACATACATATCAATCCAAGCAAGAATTGATAAGCCCAACAACAGTCAACAACTTCATAAGACAATTTAATCAAAGACAGTTCATCATAACAAAAAAAAGCAAAATAGAAACATGAAGTTTTGATTAAGTTCAAAAGTTAATACGGGTAAGTGCATTGGTTAATGCGGGTGAAGATAACCCATGCATATAACCAATGCGGGTAAGTGTTTATGTCAAAGTAAAACTAATGCGGACAAAGAGTTTACTCTACCGCATTGCTATCTAACAAGTATACATGAAATGTTTGAAGTGTAAAAACATATGCGAACAAAAATGTTCTACCACATTTGATTAATGAAGATGATATTTCCATTCCAACATTTGGTTTTACCCATCTGCACTTGTGGATGTGTGTGACATCAACACTCTACATGTACTTTCAAAAATGAATAAACAAGTGCTTAATCTCTTTTGTCACCATGGATGATGATCAAGAAATACGAACAAATTAACTGTTCAACTATATTTGTTGAAGTAAATGTGGATAAAGAAACTTTACTCGGCCACATTTGCTACAGTGTGCAAATGTTGATTAACTTTGTTCTTCCACATTTGCAACAGTATCCAAATGCTGATTGCTAAAATCTTAAGTGTTCTACTTCCACATTTGCAATAGTACACAAATGCGGATGACCAAATTCTTAAGTTTTCTACTTCTGCATTTGCAACAGTTACAAATGTGGATGTCTAAAACCTTTCTGCATTTGCTATAGTGTGAATAAAATTTTTGACCGCATTTATTGTGAAACTTGTAAAAAAAACCTTGTAAAAACTATCATTTGACTATTAAAGCCATTTCAAAAGGTCATTTAATACTTCTCAAATTTGAGAGACTTCAAAGTGGGTAGAACAAAACACATTGTTCTTCTTCATCAATCATCATCACCATTAACAATCTGTGTTCTTAGTTTCATTCATCTAATCTGTTCTCATCTTCGATTCTACACAACATTAGTATCGAACAAAGGTGAAAATCAAATTTTGCAATCTAAAATATTGGACATTTGAACTGATAATGAACTTAGAACCCTGGGTCAATAAAGAAAACTCTAAATCAGATTTGATATAGAAAAGAAGATCATTTTCGACTTCAATAAACATGGAAACTAAGAAGAATAACAATCGACAAGGGAACTTCAAAGTCATGTTCATCGTATGAACAGAGCATAATAAAACTGAAAATGTTGAAATCAAATCGTCAAATATAAGTTGATTAGAGGTTAACAACATAAAAAAACATCTCTTCAATATGAAAAACAAAATAACAGTGATTATTCTTGATAACACAAGCTTTGAAGTGATTCTTATAGAAAGTACCTTCAAACATTCATCTTTGACCATCAAAAGTCAAACTTACATGTTGTCCAATATTTTCATCAATATAACTTAGATGCCTCTAATGCAGGGTACATGGCTAATCACACCTAGAACAAGCTCCATAATGTGAGTGGTTATCTTGACCCTAATGTACTTGAGGCTGAAGGTCTTAGAGATATGATCAGATTCATTTCTACTACAGGAGTGGCTTCTGCAATCACAGTTAGACCTGTCATTTATGAGAGATTCATAAGTTCTTTCTGGAGTACTGCTATAGTGACAGATGTAGATGGTGAGAAGACTCTACAGGAAGAATGAATGATGACATTCTCTAACAATCACTAAACAAAACTATTAGATAGTGTCTACATTTTGGTGATGATGCAAACACACCTCTTGAGCTTGAAGATGATGAAATCTACCTTCTTTTCCAACATTGGCTATGAAGGAGGATATGAAGGAAAGCAGATAGTGAAGGGACTGGTTGACTTATAATGGAGGTTCCTGATTCATCTCAACCAACATTATTTGTCAAGGAGGAAGACAGGATGGATGATATTCCTGTAATCACATCATAGCTTATGCACCAATAGGCCATTTAACATTTCTGCCTATGTGTTCAATGGTCTAGTCTCTAACATTTAGGAAGGAAGAAGACACATGTTCCTAATGTATCTAAGGTTCATATAATGTCTCATCAACAAAGCATTTCCTGACATTGTACCAAAAGGACCTGTTTTGGATATCCCTTATTATGATGCCAAATCCTTCAAGTACATCAAAAAGAGAGATCCAAGGAACTTCTATAGTGGAGCCCATTCTCCTTTGTTACCCTAGATGCTTCAACAGATCCATCCCGAAGAACAAGTGAAGAACAGGAGTCTCCTGCTGATGAGCCCATCCAACAGGAAGAACCAATTGCTCATGATCAGCAAACTGATGATAAGCATGTTGCAGAAAAAGATGAAGTTCAAAGGTCAGTGTCACCCCAAGTGGATGTAGGGGGTGATATTCACACTAGACCTTATGTTCATGATGTTAATATGGCCTCACCATTTGTACCCTCACCAATACCATCTCCCCAAAGAACACCATTACCATCACCTCACAGATCACCAATTACTTCACCTCATAGATCACCAATCCCATCACCTCAAGATCAACCTATCATTTCCCTAAATATATCTCCAATCCATTATTCACCCATATTACCTGCTCAAACTTCTCCTCTACTACCGAGCCTGTGAGTTTGGTGATTCTACCAGCTCTTTAGAGGAATCCAAATCATCATCTGATGAGGAGGATCATCCAAGCAAATGCATGTAAAGAAAGTTACTTCTAAGGCTGCTCCTTCAGAAAGTTATGCAGAATCTAGAGTCAAGAAACCTAATGAGAAGGATGAATTCATTCATAACTAATGAAAAAGGTAGCCAAGATGGAAAGACTACTCAACAGAAGATCTAGTATTATTCAAGATAGACTTCTAGAGAGCAGGATGAGAAGGAGAATGAGTTGAAAGAGATGAAAGAGAAATATGTGGCTGAAAAGAAAGAAAAAGAAAAAGAGATTGAAAAGTTAAAGGTTGCTCTTCAACAATACATATATGAAATAAGTGGTCATGTGGACACTTTAGCTATTCAGACAATTGCTATGAAGAGCAAGAAGGATTTATTGAAGAACCAGATTGAAAGCCTAAACAAGAGAGTATCTGAGCTAGAACTTCTTGTTGAAATCAAAAGAGGAGCTGAAGCAGAGTTGAGAAAAGATGATGTAATTAAGACAAGAGGAGGAAAGAAAGGGTGATAGTGATAAAGAAGATACTTCTAAGAGCTATTAGGAGAGAGTAGTGATGACTCTCCTCCTGCTAAAAGGATGAATTCTCTAAGACTGAGAAGGGAGAATAAACAAGCAAAACAAAGCATGATGAGTCTAGCTTGGAAATGGTCGTGTATTCAGAAAAAACAGCTGCTTTCACACTGAAAAGGTAGAATTCAGTGACATGATCAAAGCTCTTGATAGCTTCACACCTAAAGAATTCATCATTGATGATGACTTTTGTGCTTCTTAGTTGAACAAAGGACTGTTCCTGAACCAATAGTTGTTATTCCTCAATCTCCAGTTCCTCTTGAGAAGGAATTGAGCATGCAACTAGTACCTGCTGTATCACTAACTGGAGAACAAAAAGAGTTTATTAAAAGACTATGTGAAGAGCAACAAGAGAAAGAATAAACAACTGCTGCCATTCTTGAACCAGAAAAATTGAAGGTTGAAAAGTGCCTCAAGAAGCTGAACAGCCTGAAACCTCCACTAGTCCATCAATGCAAACATATACCAGGAGGAGGAGTACTTAGCAGAGAAGGCTAAGGGAAAAAGGCCAATAGTAGAAGAAGAACAAACTAAGAAAAGTAAGAAGGATGATCCTAGAAGCCTTGCAGTTATTGCTAAATTTTTGGAAGAACATGAACAGGCTAAAGCTCAAATGAAAAAGAAGGCTGACTTTGTAGACCTTGAGGAAGGAGAAATTGAGGGTGGCTATGTGGTGCTGAACCCATAGCTATTGATAGCCCCATGCAGGAGGAAAAAATAGTACAATACATGGTTGAAAAGGCACAAACTGATGATCTGATGGTGAAAGCCATGTTCTTAATCAATCATGGATATCACCTAAATGAAGTGTTTGGCATGGCTTATAAGGGAATGAAGGTAGAATAAGAAAAACTAAACAAGCTACAGGACCCCACTAATGAGACTGAGTATGAGAAGACTCTTTTTCTCAAAGCTTCAGTGCCCAAATTATCCTCCATGCAAAAGCAGACATCCACTCCCCACTCATTCTATACTGATCGCTACAACATGTCTAATATGGAAATGAAGGATTATCTCTCTGGTCAAGGGTTCATAAAAAGAAAGCTTGGAAATATGAAAACCAATTCCCCATAAGGCTCTCAAGACGGTGTTTGATAATTTCTCCTCGATAGGGAATGAGAGCTTGGATGACATTATCGATAGGTTCTACCATCTTATGAGTGAGTTGCATACTCATGGTGTAACAACGTCTATGGAAGATAAACTATCAAGCTTTGCTGATGGTTTGCGTGACAAATGGGATTTATTTGTGTCTAACCTGAGATAGAACGACATTCTAGCGACATTAGACATAAATGACTTCACCTTGAAGTTAAAAGAGGAAGAACTGAGAATGAAGTACAAGTCAAAGAAATGATCCTATGTTCAGAATCCTTCACACTACAACTCAGTTCCCATTTTAGCTATTTCAGGAGCACCATTACAAACGCATTCGTGTCTAGTTCATCTACTCCTTCCCAAACCACTACTTCAGGACCAAAAATGTCAGGGTCATCTGGGACCAATAGGTAGTGCCTGAAGCCAATACCACAAAGTTGAAGACCTAGAATCTCGGTAATATCACAGTGGAAGTGGCTAAGGAGCATATGGTTCTTCTAGCAGCAGTGGTATAATCTTATGATGGTTTAGTTGCCAGGAAGATGGAAATTTTCATCTTGCAGATGAAGATTATGAGCAAGTTGATGAGAATGAGCTGGAAAGAATGGACATCATGTGGGCTCTAACAAGTGCAGTCAGAAGAGCTAAAAAGTTTGTCAAGAAGACGAGACAAAATCTACTAGCCACTAATGATACAACTTTTGGTTTTAAGAAAACCAAAGTCACCTCCTTCAACTATGGTGAAAAGGGGCATTTTAAATGTGAATGTGCAAAGCCCAAGAAAACAGGAAATGGAAACCCATTTCCCACTTTCAACCATCAAGACAAAGACATGATTGGAACTATATCTTCAAGGAAAGAGACAAAGGCACTAACTGCTCAAGGTGACGAAGGACAAGACTGGTCCTTCTGATTCGTTTCTCCTGGAGAATCAAATATTGCTTTTGTCGAAGCACTAGATGATGGATTTGCTAGTGAAGGTGAGATAACAGCTGAGCAAGCGATGTCAGGTATAGAAGAAGCTTGAACATGGTAAATCACTTGGTTGAGGAAGAACTCAGAGCAACAAGTTCAAAATCTCCAGCAACAGAAGAGTCTAACTTTGTTTTGATGGCTGATTCAACTGACTCCTCATAGGTAAGTTCTACCAACCAATTATTTGAAAAACATGCTGGTATTGAATATGACAAATTTATTGAAAGCATTGATCTAAAATTTTCTAGGTTATTGTAACACCCCGAATTTCTATTTAAACGGAAGGAAAAGAAAAGTAAATCAAAAGAATAGAAATTATGCACAAGTGGAGGGGGATAAAGTGTACAAAGTACAAAACCTTATTACTTTAAGGTTTAAAGAGGCATGGTTGCCCATTTCTTCTTCATCATCTTCAATCGGTTGAAAAGAAGAAAGAAGAGAGAGAAGCCCCGGTTCTAGAGAGAGAAAGTGGAAGAAGCAGCTTCAAAGGTAAGTCTTCTCTTATTTGAGCTCGGTTTCAGCTAGGTTTCAAGTTCTTGACCGAAGTTCTGGTTGTTTAGTGTTTGTTTTCGGGATTCAAGAGCTGAAACGAAGGCGGGTCTCGAACTTGAAGTGTGTTGCTCAAAGGTTGCTCAAGGTGAGTTTCTAGAACCCCTCTTTAACTGATTCTCAACTGATTTGGGGCTATTATGCATAATAAGTAAACATTTTGAATGAAACCATGGGTTTACAGCTTTATGTTCAAAATGATGGGTGTATATATGTTGTAGTGATGATTGTGGGGTAGTGATGATGATTAGCATGCTTAGATGGCCTTAGTATGTTAGATCTATACTTGGGTATCATTAGATTTATAATTGGGTGATGTTGATAACATAAAAAATATTTCAGAATGTTCTAATGAACATGAACAGTGGTCCATGCGCCCAGAGATGGCTCATGCGCTCAAACAGTGGCCCATGTGCCCAGCATGAGAGGCCATACGCCTAAGTGTTGCCCATGCGCCCAGCATGTTGGCCCAGGCGCCTAAGTGCTGGCCATGGGCCTAAGTGTTGGCCATGCGCCCAAGTGTTCGCCATGTGCCTAAATAGTGCCATGCGTCCAAAGTGATTGAAACGGATAAGTGTTGATACGCCTAAACAGGTGCCATGCGCCTGCATAGTGGACATGCGCCTGAACAGGGCAGAAGCGCCCAAATAGTGCCCATGTGCCTAGACTGTTTTCCACTTAGAATTTTTATGCCCATGCGCCCAATTTGGACTTGAGGTTTTCTAAGTGGATTTTAAGGGGTAATATAGGGAGATAGGCCCGGTTATGATGGGATGGCTTATGTTTGATGTGTGTTATGCATGTATGATGTTGCCTGTATGGTGATGGTGTATGTTTATGTTTATGTATGTTCCTTATTATGTATGCATGTCTTCCCTTGGCTTTGCATTGAACAAATGAATGTAATGAAAGTATTATGTAACATAAAGTGGAAGATAATGAAAAGAGGAACATAATGATAGAATGCCGAATTAATAAAAGAGAAGTATAGAAAGGCTTGCAAGCAATATGTACAGAGGTGCACGGCTCTAAATTCCTTAAGCTCTACTGAGTGATGTTCATCAATCCTAAAGTGTGCACGCATGGGTTCCAGTCTTTGTGACTGACCTTCAGTGGTGACACCCGTTTTGGTGGGGGTGTTTCCTATTTCGGTGGGGGTGTTACCCATTTCAGTGGGGGTGTTACCCATTTCAGTGGGGGTGTTACCCATTTCAGTGGGGGTGTTACCTATTTCCGTGGGGGTGTTACCCATTTTGGTGGGGGTGTTACCTATTTCGGTGGGGGTGTTCCCATTTCGGTGGGGGTGTTACCCATTTCGGTGGGGGTGTTACCCATTTCGGTGGGGGTGTTACCCATTTCGATGGGGGTGTTTCTACCCATAATGTTGGGGTGAAATACATGACGGTTACCCGAGTTATGTATAACTTCGGGGATGTGGCATAAAGCCAAGCATAGATATGAGGTGAGCGACTCTGTGTCGCAACAGACTCGACAGAGGTCTGTGTCCATGAGACGAGATAATGTGGTGAATAACATTGTGTTGCAATAGACTCGGATAGAGTTCAATCCCTGTGATTGACTCATATGGATTCTTTTTCGCGTATCCCGATGCTATGTCAGTCTTCAGACATGAGTTGGGGGGTTTGTGAGCAGGCCCCAGCACAGCTTCAGCTTTCGAGCATGAGTCGGGGATATTTCACGAGACAAGATTCAAGTAATAAAGAGAAAAGAAGAATGTATGAATGAATGTTAATGAATTATCATAATAATGTACTAAACAGGATCCTTGTCATTCGACTTCAGTAATTGTGGCTGAGTGCCACGAAGAGGGTAAAGTCTGAACGGATCTAGAAAGAGAAGTGAACGATAATGTAATACGTTGAATGAACGAACTTAATGAACGTAATGACGAAGATGATAATGATATTATCTGTATTTACGTATGATACATGATCACGAACGATTGTAAAGTATAGTATGATTTGTAATAAAGTAAAGGACGGTTTTAATGAAAGTAAAGCATGTTTTATTATACAACTAGAACTCACTCAGCATCACTGACTTTTGTATGCATGATAGTTGGCAGGTATTTGTTGATGCTGAGGAGTTGCAGGCATGGATGCATAAGCTACTGGGAGCATTTTGAGGCTGGAATTCATATTTTGACATGTCATGTATTTTGAGATGAAAATAAATGTTTTAAATGACATGTTTTAGTTATTAATGAAAATTTTAAATTCTGCTGCAAAATATACGTACGTTTTAAAAAAGTTTTAAGTGCAATGAATGACCAACTGTGTGGTGGCCGGGAATGGGGCCTTACAGTTATTAGAACACAATGATAACTTAGTAAATGATTTACAACTTTGCACCGAAGCAAACGTATATTAAAAGAAAATGAGCGCAATTTCAAAAGAAAAGATAGAACTTTTAGGGAAACTACTAAGGGCAACCGAAGTTGTTGCCTTAAATCAATCTAATGATATAATGTTTTATTTAAAATATTTGGAATAAACAAAGAAGGAAAAAGCAGTTTTGGAAGTCGAGGTTAATTCTTAAAACAAAAACTGCATAGTTAGGCTAGTTCTTCTCACATAGTTCAAAACTTAGTGAAGAACAAAGTAATGGGGAAGGTTTGGTTAGAAGGTCGTAACACCACCACATGAAATCCTTTTGAATACTAAATGTAGACCTTTCAATAACAACCCAGTAAAAGATGATGTGGTGACCACTCTTCTGGTTAGTGATCCGGATTCCACTGATAAACCAAGGAAATATGGCACTAAATAGAAGGATTTTATTTGAAATCAAAAGGAAAAATGCTAGTTGAGAATTTGGATGATGAAATGAAAAGGGTTAATGTAAGGTCAGGCTCACAAACGTCTATTTCAGAACCCAAAATGACTAAACCAGTTAACCATAAACGTGTTAATGATCAAAATACAAATAAAATGAAAAATGAAGATGTTCAAAACATTAAAGTTGTTAATTTTGTTAATAAGGCTGAAACATCGAAAAGAGAAGTGACAAAACCAAACCAGACACATCTCACACCTTCACCAAACTCAACATCACATAAAAGGTATCTTTAATTTGTAGAAGCGAGATCTTGCTACAGTTGTGGAAAACAAGGACATATTTCTTCTAATTATCCTTATTATCAGACGCCCAAAAAGAAAATTGACCTTTATGATGCAAAACCAAGTTTTTCAAAAAGAGATCTAATACCCAACCTAATAGTCTTAGTGAACCTAAAGTTCAAACACTAAGCCAGCCGTCTATTTACCACAAAAATGCCAGTTGAGAATTTGGATTATGAAATTAAAAGGGTTAATGTAAGGTCAGGCTCACAAACGTCTATTTCACAACCCAAAATGACTAAACCAGTTAACCATAAACGTGTTAATCATCAAAGTTCAAATAAAATGAAAAATGAAGATGTTCAAAACATAAAGCTATTAATTTGGTTAATAAGGCTGAAACATCGATAATAGAAGTGACAAAACCAAACCAGACACATCTCACACCTTCACCAAACTCAAAATCACATAAAAGTTTCTTCAATTTGTAGAAGCGAGATCTTGCTACAGTTGTGGAAAACAAGGACATATTTCTTCTAATTATCCTTATTATCAGACCCCCAGAAAGAAAATTGACCTTTATGATGCAAAACCAAGTTTTTCAAAAAGGAGATCTAATACTCAACCTGAGAGTATTAGTGAACCTAAAGTTCAAACACTAAGCCAGTCGTCTATTTACCACAAATATGCCCTACATAAAACTGGTTTATGGAAAGAAAAATCAAGTATAGTGTCTCATAGTGACATCGTGTCTGATAGTGAGGAGAATAAGAAGGAAGATATGCCCGCGTCCTCTAAAGGACAATGGGTTGAGTTTATAATGTGTGATTCCTCTAGGTCACCCAAGCCAGTTAAGGCTTGGGTCCCAAATTTGAACTAATAAGTTTCATTGGATATGCAGGGTGTCCGCTACAGCGCTATCAGTAATACTTGGATTATTGAATGCGGGGCCTCGAGGCACATGACATGGAATTCCTCCCTCCTTTTCAAAGTCAAACAAATTAAAGGGGGACATGTTTCATTTGTTGGGAACAAGGGAGGTTACATCACTACACAAGGCATTGATCTGAAATTTGCTAGGTTATTGTAACACCCCGAATTTCTATTTAAACGGAAGGAAAAGAAAAGTAAATAGAAAGAATAGAAATTGTGCACAAGTGGAGGGGGATAAAGTGTACAAAGAACAAAACCTTATTACTTTAAGGATTAAAGGGGACATGGTTGCCCATTTCTTCTTCATCTTCTTCAATCGGCTGAAAAGAAGAAAGAAGAGAGAGAAGCCCCGGTTCTAGAGAGAAAAAGTGGAAGAAGCAGCTTCAATGGTAAGTCTTCTCTTATTTGAGCTCGGTTTCAGCTGGGTTTCGAGTTCTTGACAGATGTTCTGGTTGTTTAGTGTTTTTTTTCAGGATTCAAGAGTTGAATCGAAGGTGGGTCTCGAACTTGAAGTGTGTTGCTCAAAGGCTGCTCAAGGTGAGTTTCTAGAACCCCTATTTTACTGATTTTCAACTGATTTGGGGCTATTATGCATACTAAGTAAACATTTTGAATGAAACCATGGGGTTATAGCTTTATGTTCAAAATGATGGGTGTATGTATGTTGTAGTGATGATTGTGGGGTAGTGATGATGATTAGCATGCTTAGATGGCCTTAGTATGTTAGATCCGTACTTGGGTATCATTAAAATGATAATTGGATAATGTTGATAACATAGAAAATATTTTAGAATGTTCTAATGAACATGAATAGTGGTCCATGCGGCCAGAGGTGGCTCATGCACCAAACAGTGGCCCATGCGCCCAGCATGAGACGCCAGACGCCTAAGTGTTGGCCGTGCGCCCAAGGGTGGGTCATGCGCCTAAACAGTGGCCCATGCACTTAGCATTCTGGCCCATGTGTCTAAGTGTTGGCCATGTGCCTAAGTGTTGGCCATGCGCCCATGTGTTGGCAATGCGCCTAAATAGTTCCATGCCTCCAAAGTGATTGAAACGGCTAAGTGTTGATGCGCCTAAACAGGTGCCATGCGCCTGCATAGTGGCCATGCGCCTGAACAGGGCAGAAGCGCCCAAATAGTGCCCATGCGCCCAGTCTGTTTTACACTTTGAATTTTTATGCCCATGCGCCTGGAAGGTCCCATGCGCCCACTTTGGACTTGAGTTAAGAATTTTTATGCCCATGCGCCTGGAAGGTCCCATGCTACTTAAGAATTTAGATGATGAAATTAAAAGGGTTAATGTAAGGTCAGGCTCACAAACGTCTATTTCAGAACCCAAAATGACTAAACCAGTTAACCATAAATGTGTTAATAAAAAAAGTCCAAATAAAATGAAAAATGAAAATATTCAAAACATTAAAGCTATTAGTTTTGTTGATAAGGCTGAAACATCGAAAAGAGAAGTGACATAACCAAACCAGACACATCTCACACCTTCACCAAACTCAACATCACATTAAAGGTTTCTTCAATTTGTAGAAGCGAGATCTTGCTACAGTTGAGGAAAACAAAGACATATTTCTTCTAATTATCCTTATTATCAGACTCCCAAAAATAAAATTGACCTTTATGATGCAAAACCAAGTTTTTCAAAAAGGAGATCTAATACTCGACCTAAGAGTATTAGTGAACCTAAAGTTCAAACACTAAGCCAGTCGTCTATTTACCATAAATAGGCCCGACATAAAACTGGTTTATGGAAAGAAAAATCAAGTATAGTGTCTGATAGTGATATAGTGTCTGATAGTGAGGAGAATAAGAAGGGAGATATGTCCTCATCCTCGAAGGACAATGGATTGAGTTTATGATGTCTGATTCCTCTGGGTCACCCAAGCCAGTTAAGGCTTGGGTCCCAAATCTGAACTAATAAGTTTCTTTGGATGTGCAGGGGGTCCGCTACAGTGCTATCACTAATACTTTGATTATTGAATACGGGGCGTCGAGGCACATGACAGGGAATTCCTCCCTCCTTTTCAACGTCAAACAAATTAAAGGGGGACATGTTTCATTTGCTGGGAACAAAGGAGGTTACATCACTACACAAGGCGATGTGGGAAACGAGAAAGTGAAGTTTGACAAGGTCAACTACGTTCAACAACTACAAAACAACTTACTGTCAGTCTCCCAGATTTGTGATAAAGTATTTAAAGTTGTATTTGACAACAACAAGTGCTACATATTAAAGAAGGGCTACGTGATTGAGGAGGATAAGGTTCTTATGTCAGCTTCAAGATATAACGACTTGTATGTCTTGGACTTATCAAAAGCCTTCACAACTGATTTCACTGTTCAATGCTTCTTGTCAAAAGCAACTGAGAGGGACTTAGTCTTATGGCATAGGAGAATGGGACCCATCAATCCAAGGAAGATGAATCATTTGGTTAGAATGATTTAGTGAATTGTGTAAATGTCAAGAACTTCCAGCTTCTAGACTCTGCATAGCATGTAAGAAAGGAAAATAGACCAAGAAAGCTCACGAGGCAAAGAAAGTTAATTCTATTGATATGTCTCTCTTCTACACATGGATCTATTTGGCCCTGTTAGCACAAAGAGCGTTGGTAGAGATCTGTATTGCTTTGTAGTAACGGATGATTACTCAAGATTCTCTTGGGTGATGTTTCTAAAAGCTAAATTAGAAACTTTTGAATCAGTCAAACATCTAGTAACTACTTTGTAATCCCTCTACAAATTGAAAGTAAGACAGATTCGATCAGACAACAACGACACAGGTTCAAGAATCAGTGGATGGAGGCATACTATAAAGAGAAAGGAATTGTACATCAATTCACCTCTGCCTACACTCCACAGATGAATGGCATTGTTGAAAGGAAAATTAGGAGCTTGATAGAGATAGCCAGAACAATATGCTAGCCGACTCAAAACTGCCTATTCAATTCTGTCATGAGGTAGTGGCTAATGCTTGTTATACAGTCAATCGATTCTTAGTGGTCAAACGACATGGGAAAACATGTTATGAACTACTCCAGCAACGTAAACCCAACCTGGAGTATCTAGAATCATTTAGCGTACCGGCATGTTGTTGAAGAAGACTCAGACTGGGAAGTTCATTGAGGAGGCAGAAGAAGGCATCTTTCTCGTTTCAGCATACAAGACAAGAAAGTTTATGACAACTCAATAGGTCAAGTAGAAGTGTGGTGCAACGTTGATGTTCAAAGATACACCACCCCCTGCTGGCAAAGGACCCTCATTCTTCTTCAACTATGATGGATTCTTTAAATCCTTCAATCTGCCGCCTTCTCATACCAAGGACGATTTTTCTGTAAGGATGATTTATGATGTTCTAAACACTCCTCCACCAGACTCGACATCAACTGCTCCTTTAGATTATGCTTCTAGCCCTTCAGGGGGAGAGCTTGAAGTAAGTGACTATTCTTCTGATGATGAAGCAGTTGAGACTGCAAATGTGGAATAGGAGGAATAGGTTCGCACCAATGAAAGGACACAAGCATCAAATCCTACTGCCTCTAACACTTCGGAACCTCATACTCCAACAGCTACAGATACTGAACCTGGGTTAAACAATCTGGATACAGAAGTAACTATTACCAAAACTCCCGGATCTTGGATTAATGTTTATCATCCCTTGGACAACATCATTGGGGATGTTTGATTGGGAGTACAAATACGCAATTAGTTATACTCGGCTGATTATGCCTCTGTCATGGAAAAGGGATATCTTCATGATGGTGCATATCAATATTTTGTGTCTTAATTTAAGCCAAAATATGTGAGTGAAGCCTTAAACCATGAGGCATGGGTTAGTGCGAGGTAAGAAGAACTCCTACAGTTCAAGATGTTAGGAGTATGGACCCTTGTGGACAAAGCAAAAGATGCCAAGGTGATTGGTACTAAATGGGTGCTAAAGTGCAAGAAAGATGACCAAGGGGTCATAATTAGGAATAAGGCTCGACTTGTAGTTCAAGGATTTTGAGAAGTCGAAGGCATAGATTATAATGAAGTGTTTGCACTAGTGGCAAGGATGGATGCAATACGTATATTTCTAGCCTATGCATACTACATGAAGATTAAATTTATCAACTAGATGTGAAGAGTGCTTTCCTTCATGGTGAAATCTATGAAATAGTTTATGTCAGTCAACCCAAAGGATTTGAGGATCCTTTTCATCGGGATAGAGTTTACAAGCTGGACAAGGCTCTTTACGGCTTCTTCAAGCCCTTAGAGCCTGGTATGAGAAACTCTCAACTCATCTTGTGAAACATGGTTTTCGCAGAGGACTTATTGACTGCACACTATTCATCAAAAAAAGATGGATATTTACTACTGGTACAATTTATGTGGATGACATAATCTTCGGTTCCAAAACCGAAGAATTATGTAAAGAATTCGAATCTGTAATGAAAGAAGAGTTTCAGATAAGTGTCATGGGGGAGATGAAGTTCTTTCCCAGTTTATAGGTGGATCAGACACCAAAAGGAATCTTCCTGCATTAGACCAAATATGTTGGAGATATCCTTAGTCGATTCGACATGGAGAATGCTTTGACAGCTCGAACTCCTCTTGCCACGAACCATGATGTGGCACTCGACGAAAATGGTGATCTGGTTGATGCCACCATGTACAGAGTCATGATCGGATCTATCATGTACCTCACAACCTCGCGTCTTGATTTCATATACGCCACGTGTCTTTGTTCCAGATATCAGGCGAAACCAAAAGTAAATTATCTCATCAGGGTTAAAAGGATTTTTTGTTATCTGAAGGGTACTCCAACACTCAGGTTGTGGTATCTTCATGATGATGACTTTGAGCTTACAACGTATAGTGACTCAGACTATGGTGGTTGCAAGATGAATTACAACTCAACATCAGTGGGATGTCAGTTCTGTGGTAGACGGTTAGTCACCTGGCAGTGTAAGAAGCAGACCTCAGTTGCTCTGTCAACATGTAAAGCTGAATATGTTGCCGCTGCAAGTTGCTGTACTCAAATCATGTGGATTCAATAGCAAATGGACGACTACGGTTTGCAATTTTCTAAAACTCCTATTTTGTTGATAATTCTGCTGCAATTGCTGTAACCAAAAATCCAGTCTAACATCCTAAAACAAAACACATCGGTATTAAATATTACTTATACGTGATTGTTTTGAAAAACAATTAATCAATGTTGTTAAAATTAATACTGATTTTTAATGCCCCAACCTCTATACAAAAGCTTTTGACAAACCTAGGTTTTTATATCTTTTAGAGGTTAATGGCGTGAAAAAAAATGACGTGACTCAAGAAGACGACAGTCCTTGGTCCAACGATTAGTTTCTTAATTTATTAATTATTTTATTTTATTTTATTTATTTTCTGTCTATAAAATCCAAAAACACAAAAAGATTTTTGGTTTTAGAATTTTAGGGGGAGAATAAATTTAATTTAGTATTTAATTCGTTGCAGTATTTAATTACTTAAAAAATGATGGGGGAAAGGGCAGATCAGCTGATAGAAGTGAAATCAAATCTGTGATTAAGATTCAAAACATATGAAAAATGATAGTACACAGGGAACAAATTGGCTGGTACTTCAAAATAAATTTTCTCTAAATGCGAAATTCAAAGTACAAGTCTGAGAAGTCAAAGCACAATAGAAGAACAATGATAGTAAAACTAGTCTGCTACTGAGGTAACATAGAGAAAGTAGACCTAGAGGTTGCTAGCTCATTATATCATGTGTCGGTAGATTCAACATAATAGATGAGTAGAATTCTTTAGTGAATTAAAATTTAAACTAACTTGTTCAAGAAGCTGTAGGTTCTCATCTATCCCTGGTTAACACAATCAGTGCATTTCCAATAAGTGGTGACAAGCAAAATAAACGCCACAAATGTGTGCGGATTGTTAGGTTTTGTCACAAGATTATCAAAGCTAGTTAACCATTCAAACTATAAATTGCAGCGGATATAAGGTTAAGGTATGTTTAACAATCTGAAATTTTTAACCATTTAAGCCTAAAACAAAACCCAAGAACAAGGATCATATAGTATGTGAAATGAAGTGCTATCAAAACCGAAAATAACAACCAAAGGGGTGTTCCCGAAACTACCTTTCAAGAACAAGATGCTGAAGTATGGATGAGATGAAGATGATGATGCTCTTGAATGTCTAGCCTCCAAGGGAGAAAGCCTAAGTTTGTATACCCACAAGCTCTTCCAAACACCTAACTTGTTAGGTAGTATAACACCAAAACTCAACACTTGTGCCTCCTTCAAAAACGAAATTTCAGCAACTTCTTGTAAGATACGAAAATTTCAGCCACTCTTGAGAGAGTTCTTGCAAATGTGTAGGTGTGAGAGAGTGTGTAAGTTAGGTTGAGTGCAAGAGAGATTAAAGACTTTCAATAACCAAGGCATGCAATCCCAAGGATAGGTCCACCCTTGGGCGGCCGAAATATATGATTCAAAATGGATTTCCCCCCATTTTGTTATTATATAAAATGCACTCTTTAACCATGATTTTATAAAATTAAAACCAATTTTAATATTATAGCATTAACACACTCTTATTTTTTATTATTTAACTAACTTAAATAATGATGCAAATAATTTCTCATGAACAAATTATCCATATAATGTTGTTCTATTACAAAAGCAATGTTTTAGAAAAACCGTTTTTCTTAATTGGTGTCAATATTTATTTGTATGATCACAAATAAATATTTATTGGTGTTTGTTTAGCTTGTTATTGGGTATGACCCGACTTGGATCATAACGTACTAACCATATCAATCTTGTATGTGTCTTGGGCATATAAGATCCAACAATCTCCTACTTGCACAAGATTCAAAGAAGATTGATGCAGGCAGTAAATACCGCCTAACAATGGTTTACTCCCCTTAATACGTATGACAAAGTGCTATTCAATAACATCATCCCCTTCAAGTACCTTACTCGAAATGTTTTAGGTGAATCAATCATCTAACCTTTTGTCACAGATGTCATGTTAAATCCCAGAGAGATAGAATGATCATTCCCTGTTGATTTAACTTTATTAGGCCTTAACATCTTACGCTCAACGAATAAGAGGGAATCTTGACTACATACACCTCTCATAATTACCTTATATCATTCCTGAACTCGGACTTATGTACTGCCATGTTTCAGAACAGCGAAGAACTAAGTTAAAGAATAATGTTCGGTAAATATCAAGACCCAATATGTATCTTAGGTCAGATGATACCAAATGATGTTCGCCTTTACTCAAAATTACTTATGATCAATAACGAATATTCCATGTAGTAATATTTGAGATGCAGGTCAGTCCAATATTTGTATCTCATAAATATCTATGAACTTTGGTAGCAACCTTTTACTCTATATTCATCCATATTAATTTCTACCAATCCAAGTTAATAATAGTTTTACCTTCATACTTGTTCCCACAAGTATGAATGACTACGTACGTTCTGAGTAAATGATTTACTCATCGATTTTAAACATGCAAAATAAGAATATTGGTTGAAACATTATACAAAATAATTTATTCATATAAGAAAGGGTTACAATATCTAAATACAAAAATTAAAGATCATAGCCAGTCACTAGAATGTTGAAGTCCCATGGCACAAGTATCACTTTCATGCTTTGCTTTTTCAAGAAGCTTCGTGAGTGGATCTGCAATGTTTTGATCCGTGTGAACTTTGGGAATACACATCTTTCCTTTTTCAACTACATCCCTTATGTAGTTGAATCTCCATTCAATGTGCCTAGTCTTTTGATGTGCACGGGGTTCCTTGATTTGAGCAATCGCACCCTCGTTATCACAAAGAATTTCTAGGGGGTCCTAAATGGAATGGACTCCCCTAGATCGGCAATGAATTTCTTTAACCATGTAGCTTCCTGAGCTGCTAATGAAGCGGCGATGTATTCTGACTCTGTAGTTGACAATGCCACCATATCTTGCTTAGAGCTCTTCCAAGAAATTGCTCCTCCATTCAAGATGAAAATGTACCCCGCTTGTGATCGTGAGTCATCCCGATCAGTTTGGAAACTCGCATCCGTGTAACCCTTTACTACAAGTTCCTCCTCACCAGATCCATAGATTAGTAACATATCTTTGGTCCTCCTTAGGTACTTAAGTATGTTCTTAATAGCCATCCAATGACTGTTTCCAGGATTTTGTTGGTATGAGCTTGTCATGCTCAAGGCGCATGTCACGTCCGGCCTAGTGGATATCATTGCATACATGATGGATCCTATAGCACATGGATACGGGATTCCCTTCATTTTATCTTGATCATCCTTTGAGCTTGGACATTGAGTCTTACTTAATATCGTTCCTCTTTAAATAGGTACCATACCTTAGAGTTTTCCATCTTGAACCTTTTCAAGATCTTATCAATGTATGCACTTTGATTTAAACCTATCAACCGCCTTGATCTATCCCTATAGATCTTTATTCCCAAAATATAGGCGGCTTCACCAAGATCCTTAATGGAGAAAAAGCTTCGAAGCCAGGCTTTTACACCCTCCAAGGTTGGAATTTCATTTCCAAATAGTAGAATGTCATCCACATACAATACTAGGAAAGTGATGATGCTCCCACTAGCGTTCTTGTATACACATGCTTCATCAACGTTTTATGAACCCAAATTTGATTATCTCTTCAAAATGATGATGATTCCAACTTATAGATGCTTGCTTCAATCCATAGATTGATTTCTTTAACTTGCATACTTTGTTAGGATCTTTTTTATCGATAAAACCTTCAGGCTGAACCATATAGACATCTTCCACAAGATATTTATTTACAAAAGCGGTTTTGACATCCATTTGCCAAATCTCATAATCATAATGAGTAGCTATGGCATATAATATTCTAATAAACTTTAGCATTGCAATAGGTGAAAAGGTCTCATCATAATCAACCCGTTGAGTTTGAGTGAAACCTTTTGCTACAAGTGCCGCTTTATAAGTATCCAAGTTTCCATGCATATTGATTTTCTTCTTGAAAACCCACTTACTTCCAACTATCTTGGAGTTATGAGGTGGTTCAACCGAGTCCCATACTTAGTTGTCGTACATGGATTGCATCTCAATGTTCATGGCTTCAAGCCATTTATCACAATCCAAATTGGACATTACATCACGATAACTGTTGGTTCATCAGAATCTACCACATAGCATCCATCCACAAAAAATCCATATCTTTCAGGTGGATTAATAATTCTACCAGATCTGCAAATGTTTTGTGTGCATTGATCAACTATTTGATCACCCTCAACATCCTCATGTTAAGTGCTAGTGACAACCAAACGTGTATCAGTTTGTGGTTCTTGAACCTCCTCAAGATCCACAGTTCTATTGCTAGTTCCTTCCGTAAGGAACTTAGCTTCTAAGAACTCGGCCTTCTTGGCAACAAACTCCTTTTGTTCCAATGGATCATAGAAATAATATCCCATAGAAGCTTAACATAAGCCTCACAACCCCATACCTTTAAATATGATAGTGATATAACCCTTCCATGCCATATTTCAAAAGGTGTCATTTCCACTTTCTTGGTTGGGGCAATATTCAAGATACGGGTCGTAGAGAGAAAAGCAAAACCACAAAATGATAGAGGGAATGAGCTTCTAGCCATCATAGCTCGAACCATATCCAATAGAGTTCGATTTCTCCTGTCGGACACACCGTTGTGTTGTGGTGTTCCAAGTGGAGATAGTTATGAGACAATACCACAACTTCTAAGATGATCTCTAAAAGCATCACTTAGGTATTCACCTCCTTTATTAGTGTGGAGAATTTTTATTTTCTTGTTGAGTTGATTTTCTACTTCATTTTGGAAGATTTTGAACATTTTAAAAGCTTCATCATTGTGTCTTAACAAGTAGACATAACCATATCACCTATAGTAGTCAGTAAAGGTAATGAAGTATCTTTCATGGTACTGCCCTTTTGGATTTGCCACTAAAAGGTGCCTTAGTCATTTTACCTTGTAAACAAGATTTACATACATCAAATGAATCATATTCACTTGCTTTTAAAAGACCATTCTTTTGAAGTGTTTGTATGCGCTTCTTGTTTATATGACCAAGACGACAATGCCACAGATAGGTATCACTCAAATCCAATTTGAGTTTCTTGGTAGGGGTTTGGTACAATGAGCTACCATATCATGTGTTTTCACGAACCAATTCATAAATACCATTAATATGAATATCTTTAAAATAATATATACCATTTAAGGAAACATGAATTTCATTTTCAATAAATATTAAAACATAACAATATTATCTTAATTAGGCAAAACAAATAATGTTCCTAGTCAAACTAGTAGCATACAAAACATTATTCAAAATTGCTTCCAAACAATTTGGAAGCTTTAAGATGTAGTCCCCTCGGTCTTGAACTTGAACTTTTGCCCTATTCCCCATGTAGAGGCTAACATCCCCTTTCTTGAAGTCCTTACTTCTTTTGAACCCCTACGATAAGTTGCAAATGTGAGTTTCACATCCGGTATGCAATACCCATGTGTTAGAGGATATTAAATTTAGATCAATGTGAATCATGAAAATTGTACCTAAGGTTTGCCCGGCATCCATCTTAGCTTGCAACTCTTTGAGATGGAATGGACAATTTTGTGCCCAATGTCCAATCTCCCCACACTTAAAGCATGGGTCATTCAAAGGAACCTTTTGCTTCTTCTCTACTGGTTTTATTGGTGGCGCTCTTACCACTCCCTTTTCCTTTCCCCTAGTGTGCCCTTTACCCTTGGCAACGTTTGCCTGGGTGCGGGGTGAGGCCTCTTCTTGTTCCCACCTTCATTGTGGTGAGAACGGGTAAAACGTTTTTTACCCATGGCCGTCTTGGCAGTTTTGAGCATACAGTGAAGCTCACTTATGTTCTTGTCCCACCCGTTCATGTTATAGTTCATGACAAAGTTGTCAACCTTTTTGACAAAGAGTTGAGGTAAAATCTGTAGCCAACTCTTTCAAGACGGGACAATTCAGCCTTTCAAGGCAGTCAATGTGGCTTTTCATCTTAAGTACATAAGATGAAGTAGATTGGGTGTCATCCATACAACATGCATGGAGCGCTCGAACCGTTTCGAAGCGCTATACCTTGCTTGTTGTTGGAACGTTTCCTTCAACTGGGTAATTATGTCGTATGCTCCATGATGTTCATACTCCTTTTGGAGATCCAGAGTCATACTTGTCAACATGAGGCAAGACACTTGGACCGATTCCTCAGTGTATTTCACCCAATTAATATAGGCCTCCTCATCCTCCTCTTTAGGTTAATTAGGGATCGGATCATCTAAAATATATGGTCGTTTCTCTTGCTTGAGAACAATTCTCAAGTTTCGAAACCAATCTATAAAGTTATTATGGTTTAGAAGCTCCTTTTGGAGAATGGTTCTTAGTGATAGTGAGTGAGCGGACGGGATATCATTATTATCATTATTGTTGGTGGCCATCTACAAAATTTAACAAAGTTCAATTTTAGTATTTTCGATATTGTTTATATTTTAATGATTTAAAGCCCTTTGTATGTGTCATACACAATTTTAAAATTCTAGAATCCGACATTACATTTAAATAATGGTTAGGTGACCTTTATCCCATTATTTAAATTAATAAGGTAGTCAACATTTTGACAATTGCAACCCCTTGCAACTTCTAGGGTATGGGATTGACTTAAACATCATATGTGTGGTCGGCACGTTTATCCCATCAACACCTTTGTAAACCATATTGTAGGTGATCCATTAAACATGGTTTGCAAATCAATTTATCCTACTTACACACACTTGTGAGTTTTCCAACATAAGTGGTTAGGTGACCTTTATCCCACAAATATGGTATCCCCACCTCAAATCACAAGTTCACTCAAAATGGTTAGGTGACCTTTATCCCATTAAGGGTTTCTAAGTGACTCAAGTGTTATGCAAAAGGATGGTGTTTAACTTATTTATAAAAGACTTTTTAAGTTTTCATAATACTAGTTTTTAAAACTCTATGTACCTTATATAGGCATGCTTTCAAATACAAGGTACCCTATGGTTCACCTTTTTAATAAAACCCCTTTTAATAAAATCATTAATCCTTATAATAACCTTTTATTAATCACTTAATGAGAAATAACCATCAATTTTAAGCTTGTTATATTTGTTAATGAGTTTATTATGCATATCCAAATATCAAACAACCATACAACAAACAACCAAACAAGCATAATCATACAAACATAAGTGCATAACCATAGCCACTAAGTTGACTAAACTTGTTTGCCATCACAAGTGTTGTCATGAGGTCAATCCTAATGGTTAACAAACACACATCATATGTGTCCATGAACTCCGACTTGAATCCAAATCTAAATTCTTCAAGTGTCCATGTCTTTTGTGTTCTTCCTTTTAGGTCTCCATCTTGTGCATCTTCTTTTACAAAATCATATCCTAATACAATTTTTCTAATAAAAGAAATGCACCTAATCTATTTGTTATATAACCAATGAATAAGTAAATTACAACCCATAATACAAACACAAATATTACAACCCTTTCAAGAATCAAAACCAACATGACAAACCACAATCAACCAAATCCAAAACATATATGGTCAAGGCTATGTTATGCACCAAAATATGTATCATATACAACATCCAAGAACAACAATGAACCCCATTAAATAACCTTAATGTTCTGGCCAACATGAACAAAAACTTTAGGGTTTTGTCCAAACAAAACAATCACCCATTTGATTTTAATCTTTCAAGGTTTATACTAAAGCATGTATGATAAAACCTTGACACATAAGGGATTCGATCATCCATAACAATACAGCCCCTAATGGGTTGAAAAAGTCCATGAAAACTAACCTTTCAAGAACTTTTGAAGCACATATTCCACATAACCGGCTCTAGATGCCATTGTTGGGTTTTGTCACAAGATTATCAAAGCTAGTTTAACCATTTAAACTATTAAACGCAGTGGATATAAGGTTAAGGTGTGTTTAACAATCTGAAATATATTACCATTTAAGCCACAAACAGAACCCAAGAACAAGGATCATGTAGTATGTGAAATGAAGTGCTATCAAAACTGAAAAGAACAACCAAAGGGGTGTTCTTGAAACTACCATTCAAGAACAAGATGATGAAGTATGGATGAGATGAAGATGATGATGCTCTTGAATGTCCAGTCTCCAAGAGAGAAAGCCTCAAGTTTGTATACACACAAGCTCTTCGAAACACCTAACTTGTTAGGTACTATAACACCAAAACTCAAAACTTGTCCCTCCTTAAAAAACGAAATTTCAACAACTTCTTGTAAGATCCGAAAATTTCAGTCACTTTTGAGAGAGTTCTTGCAAATTTGTAGGTGTGAGAGAGTGTGTAAGTTAGGTTGAGTGCAAGAGATATTAAAGACATTCAATAATAAAGGCATGCAATCCAAGGATAGGTCCACCTTGGGCGGCTGAAAAATGCACTCTTTAATCATGATTTTATAAAATTAAAACCTCGTTTACTTTCATAACATTAACACACTCTTATTTGTTATTTTTTAACTAACTTAAATAATAAAACAAATAATTTCTCATGAACAAATTATCCATATAATGTTGTTCTATTACAAAAGCAACGTTTTAGAAAACCCATTTTTCTAAATTGGTGTCAATATTTATTGTATGATCTCATCAACAAATAAATATATATTGGTGTTTGTTTAGCTTGTTATTGGGTATGACCTGACTTGGATCATAACGTATTAACCACATCAATCTTGTATGTGTCCTGGGCATACAAGATCCAACACAGATGACCATAAATATGTTCCTGAAAGTCTTTAATCTCTCTTGCATGCATGAAAAAACTGCTAAAAGCAATCAAGCTAATGACTAATATTGTTGGTGTGTTGTGTGCAAAAGAAAAATAAATGCTCTAACAAGAAAATAGGTTGTGTGCCTCTCTGCTGTGCGATGGCACTGACCTGAGGATAAGCATAACCTAAATATTGTAGAATTCATTGTTGTTTGCGCCTCTCTACTGTGCGATGGCACTGACCTGAGGCTTGGCGTCTCTATGAAAGTTCTTAGAATAGTTTCTTCTTGTCCAACACCCATAGACCATTCAAAAATCCCCTAAGGAATGTTGATTACCATATAAGTGTGGGATCCACAAATGCTTGTTGATATAATGTAATCTAATATATCACCAATATGAGTAAAAAATCTGTGTATGGATTTAAGTGGTCAAATATACTGACAATCATCATGACTGCAACTCTTAACATTCAAAATCTTTTTGTGCATCTTATAGATCTAGTAAGATTTCTTGAAAGTGCTATTGACTCTCAGACAAAACAAGAATCTAGCAGCAAAGTGCATATTAAAAGGGGTTCCCAAATGATTATGATATACCTGTATGATTCTATAATGAACTTTCTGAAAATGATAAAATTAACTTCAAGCTGTTCTGTTCAAACCCAAAACAACAAAAATATGTCTTATTTTTTCTTTTAAATTTCAAAGTTGTTTGCAATTTTTTAATCTTTTGTAGTCTAGACGTCAGACTATTCAACTAGATGAATTCTGAGAATCACTCACTTAAAGGGGTCACGTATGAGGTGACCAATTGGTTTTCAATTGAAAGGATCATGTCTGATATGATCGAAGGTCATAATGTTATAATAAATAGTTAAAAATGTTAAGTGTTTGAAAGTGTAAGAGTTCAAGCTCATAAGTATGAGCAAATCGTACGAATGAATCATAAGGATGAGCCAATCGCACGATTGTACCATAAGTATGAGCCAGTCACACGATTACACAATGAATATGGGACAATCATGTGATTGGCCTACAAGACTAAACCAATCGTACGAATGGATGAAGGAGTATAAGGCAGTCGCATGACTGAACGGCAGTTTCACGACAGAACGACAATCGCACGACTGAACGCCAGTTTCACGGCTGAACGCCAGTCGCACGACCGAAGCATGAGTATGGGCCCAGTCGCATGACTAGAGCATAAGTATGGGTCCAGTCACACGACTGACATTTAAAATAGTATAAATAAGGGGCTCAGTCGGTCGTAACCCTTACCATCCTTCAAGTTCTCTGAAATCGTGCATACTCAAAGATACTCTTCCCAAATTTGGTTTGCCTATGATTACTACTTGATTTTTTATTTTAACTGTTATTCTACTCATCTACAGGTACTGGACGACTGCAATCGATCCAAATGAACATCTTCATTGTATCTTTAAGGACCGATTAGGCTAAAACCTAGAACCAAGACTAAACCCTAAAAATAAACCACTTGACTCGACATAAATGTTTATTTAAGGGACACTAAGTGTTATTTCGAGTCTCTACGAGTCTAATGAGTCTAAACACAACGTCTAATATAAAGTTTTGACAAAGATTCGCATCCATTGGGTTCTACAGTGAGGGATACGAATGGTCATGTTGATGAACTTCAGTCGCACGATTGAGCCAAGCGAACGACTCAATCGCACATATGAAACATGCGTATGGGTTCATTCGCACGACTAACCCAACTGCATGGTGTAGCATGCGACTAAGCTCAGTCACAGGCTCAATCGCACGACTAAACTCAGTCGCAGGCTCAATCGGGCGACTGAACTCAATCGTACGACTAAAACTCAGACGTATGGTTCAGTCGCACGACTGAACAAGTATGATCAAAACAACTTAGTTCCAAATACCTTCTGTATTCATAAATCTAACATATATGGTTCTTGTTTTGTAGCAACATGGCTGATAGATGGAGCATGAGCACGAAGCACAACATCTGTGCTCATTTAGATGCTTCTACCCGGAATGCATTCGAGTTTACTAGGATTCTGGCCTTTCTGAGAAGATCGAGGATCTTCAAAGCCATATCTACACCATGCACACCATATAGATCTGTACAGTAGGCCTTCTAGGAGGGTGCTACTATTGTGAGGTCCTTTGAGCCCCACAGTATTCGAAGCTCGATCTTTGGACAGCAGATTAGTATTACTGTGGTAGATCTGAGACGAGTCCTGGATCTGGGTGATGATGATGCCCACCCAACCAAGCTACACCCTCTGACCGTTCAGGGATGTTTTCTACGGATGAAGTACATTGGGGACATCAACGCGAGTAAGCTCAACAAGAGCAACTTGTGCCCCAGTTTAAGTACTCGGCTCACGTCACCCTCAAGTGCATTGCGTCAAGGAGAGGAGGATTCGATGAGATGTCGGATCAAATCCAGAACGCAAATGTTGCTATGGTACTGAACCACCCGTTCAGAGTCTCACACATGATATTCTCTTACATGATCGAGAACCTCGAGGCAAAGGGCAAGGAAGGCTTTTGCATGTACCCAAGGTTTCTATAGATGATCATTGATTAGAAGCTTCCTTCACTGCCCAAGGATAGAGACGATGCTGTTACACTCGAGGTAATGGATGATACTACGTTTGGTAGGATGAAGCTCTACCGGGAAAAGCAGGTGAAGCCCCCGGTGAGGAGACTATTTGGGCATTTGGCTAATGAGGAGTATGAGGCGCCATCTCGCAAGAAGTGTGTCACGATGACAGTGACTCTGATACTGAGCCTATCATGGCACCCATCGACGAAGAAGACGAAGACGACGATGACGATGACGACCATGATGATGGTCAATGTGGTGAGGCACCTGGTGGAACGGAGAAGGCTGCCTTCCACCAAGACTTCCTGCCTGATAAAGAGGAAGAGTCAGATGATGAGCCACTGGTGAGGATTGTTGGGAGAAGGGTTATGGCCACTGAGAAGGGTATAGAGGCGGTCGGTGGACGCCTAGCTGGTTCTACAGGTGATGATACTAATGTCATCGACCCTACTTACATACCTGACCAGCCATCGGTTCAGGGGGAGCTAGTATTTCTAAGAGCTCCAAGAAGAAGAGAATGGATCATCCTTTTGGCAAAAAGGGTAAGAGGCCAAGGTTTACTATGATCACATCTTCTACCACCACCACCACTGCCACACCCACTACTACAGCCACCACTCCAGCCACCACCACTACCACACCTCCCACCACCACTACCACACCTCCTACCACCACTATCACAGCCAATCCACCACTATTCGCTCCTATTCCACCTCCATCTTCATCACATCTACCACCACAACCACTCCTCAACAAGCTGGTACCTCCACCCAGCCCAAATGGCCAATGGCTCCTCTCTACCCAATATCGGGTTAGAGGAAGAGCTTGCTAACCTCAACCACATTATGCTAAGGTTGATTGCCACCAATGAGCTAAGGGCTACTCAGCTAAACAAGCTGATGGAGGTGAATGCAGCTCAGGCAAAGCAGATTGAACAGCTCAGCGAGAAGATTACGCAGTATGAGAGAGCTCTAGGTTGAGCCCACCATGCACTTACTAGTCAAAATGAGCTGGTGTTGGCTTCGATACAGAGGATAGAGGATCTAGAGAAGAAACATAAGAAGATTTTGCTAAAGCTTAAGGGATCAAAGAGTGAGCCGTTAAAGATTAAGGATGGTGATGATGATGATGATGATGATGATGATGATGATGATGATGATGAAGAAGATGAATCTGATGAAGAAGAAGATGTTGATGAAGGAGGACCAAGTGGTAAAGATAAAGACGATGATGACGATCAAGAAGGTGATGCTACTGCATCAGCCTCCACTCAAGTGCAGGAGAGGCGTACAAAGCGAAACCAAGATCAAGGAGCCTCGTCCTCAGCTCCTCCAGCTGAAGAGACGATAGATCAAGACAAAAGTAATGATTAAATGTCTTTGTATTTAAAAATTTTGTACTTGAATTATATAGTACATTAATGTAATTAATTATTATTGATGTGTAAATGTCTTGATTAAAGATTTATGTGTGATGTGCTTAATGTTCAATCAAACAGATGAAGATCAGCAGACATATGAATATGATCTTGCTACCCTTCAGCAAGTCAAGACTCAACTTAGCATGATTCTTGACTTGCAAGGGATTGTTAGAAGATCTGTGAGCTACACACTGGAGGAACGAGAGATTCTACATGATCTTACAGACGAGCAGCTCGTTGAAATATTCAGACTAAATCCTGACAAGCTTGTCAAAGATGCTCCAGAAGTTGATGTTGTGAGTGATGATGAGCTGAACGATGTACATGAGATTGAGATCGAGGATGTCACAGTAGAGCATTATCCATATTACACTAACCACGAAGGTAATGTTATCCACAACTTGGGTGATACTTTTTGCAGTGCTACATTTGAGAAGTTGGAAGAGATGGAAAAAGAGAAAGGAAAAGATGAAAGCCAAGCCCAAGCTTCGGAGTATAATGTTGATATCAAGGAAGTTGAATGGGCAGCTTGATTTGCAGAGATGAAAGCCCAACGTATGCCCCAAAAGAAAAATGCCTACACCAAGCTTTATAGAGTCAAATGACATCATAAAGTGTCAGGCAAGACTATAGTGGGGCATATTTTAAAGACATGGATGTTTATGCTATAAAAAGGGAAAAGGGGATTGAGTACTTTAGATGTTCTCATGATCTATAGACTCTTCTTGGTTTTGTGCTCAACGGACGGCATACTTAGATCTGCTGTATTCTAATCCAAGAAAGATATCAGGTGGTTTGAGGTTGCATTGAAGAAGGAATACCATACCATGTGAGTAAACTTCAGACCTCAACAACCAAAGAGGTTCATTCATAATTCTGTAGTGGATCCTATATCTGGAAAGCCTAAAGTACTACTAAAGTGGAGTCCTCCGTGCACAATGTCCAAGATTTTCTTACGGGAAATACCTCAGGACTTCACTCCACACATCAAATGGTGGTATTATGACTGGAGGATAGGGGAAGTGGTCATAGTTTTGAACAAAGATGGGAAAATAGAGACAATCAGGGTATTCGACCAAATGTGGCTAACTAACTTGTCGGTTGAAAATGTCTATACTTTATACAAGTGATCACTATTCTATGACATGCAAGACATTGTACAAGCTCTTCAATATCAACATGTTATAAGGCTCTTCTTTGCTTTCGAGATACATTCAGGAGTCACAAGAGAAGAGAAGTACAAGAAGTTCCAAGAACACGTGAAGAATGCTAGACGATAGGGTAAACTAGGTCCAAGGGGGAGTTTGTAGATACATGTGTACCAAGTTTATATGCATAAATGTAAAAGTATTTCATATCTTACGTATGTGTAATGCAACAAAGTAATGAAATATGATATATGATTTGATGTTTATTTATCTTTAATTCATATCTATGACTTCTTATACAGGTTTGAGGTTGTTGTACGCAATTCTAAGTCAATAATGATTAAGTAATGTGCTCAACCTAGTCGGGTGATTATTCATGCTAATGGCCCATACTTATCGACCATACGCATGAATATATCATGCTTATGGAGACTGAACCAGGAGAATGGATCCGTCGTATGATTGAGACATACGAGTGACTTAGTCGCATGACTGAACATTCAGTCATGCGTATGGGTCAATCGCATGATTCAGTCGCACGACTGAACCATGCTAATGGTTCAGTCGTACGAGTGGAAACCACTAACCTATAAGTACCACCTAATTCATGGAAAAACATAACACTTTGAGAGATATTACGCATACACATAAATGCTAGCCGTCCAGAGCATCCCAAACAGGCTGTCCAAGTTTATAGTTCATTCCTGATCGATTCCTACTCATTCTTAACGTTTAGTCAATCTTATATCGATCGGGCTATCATTCTCACTGATTGGATCGCCAATCAAATAGGATTGTTCACTATTTGATCCGGTATAAATGCAAAACTAGTTAGTACTCTGTATGTACACGGTCCTAACCTAACAGATTATTCTACCGGCTCTTCAAAGAAATCCAAATCATCATCTAATGAGGAGGATCTTCCAAGCCAAGTGCTTGTAAAGAGAGTTACTTATGAGGCTGCTCCTTCACATAGTTATGGAGAATCTGAAGTCAACAAACTTGATGAGAAGGATGAGTTAATTTCCGGACTAATGCAAAGGTAGCCAAGATGGAAAGACTACTCAACAGAAGATCTAGTATTATTCAAGACAGACTTCTGGAGCTTGATGAGAAGGAGAATGAGTTGAAAGTGATAAAAGAGAAATATGAGGTAGAAAAGAAGAAAAAGATAAAGAGATTGAAAAGTTAAAGGCTGCTCTTCAACAATCTAGAGATGAATTAAGTGGTTATGTGGACACTTTAGCTATTTAGACAATTGCCATGGAAGAACAAGAAGGATTGATTGAAGAACAAGCTGACCTCATTAGTGACTTGCAGAACCTGATTGAAAGCCTAAACAAGAGAGTATCTGAACTGGAAGTACTTGTTAAATCAAAAGAGAAGCTGAAGCTGAATTGAGAAAAAATGATAGGAGAAGAAAGGGTGTGAGTGAAAAAGAAGCTACTTTTAAGAGCTCATCAGGAAAGAGTAGTGATGACTCTCCTTCTGCTAAACGGATGAGATTCTCTGAGACTGAGAAGGGGGCAGAAACAAGCAAGACAAAGCATGATGAGTCTAGCTTGGAAATGGTAGTATTAAGAGAAATCAGCTAATATGCATACTGAAGAGGCAGAATTTAGTGATATGATTAAAGCTTTGGATAGCTTCACTGCTGAAGAATTTATCATTGATGCTGACTTTTGGGACTTCATTGTTGAACAGAGGACTATTGCTAAACCTATAGTTGTTATTCCTCAATCTCTAGTTCCTCTTGAGAAGGAGTTGAGCATGCAACTAGTGCCTGTTGTATCACTAACTGAAGAACAAAAAGAGCTGATTAAAAGACTATGTGAAGAGAAATAAGAGAAAGAAGAATTAGCTACTGCCATTCATGAACCAGAACAACCGAAGGCTGAAAAATTGCCTCAAGAAGCTAAACAGCCTGAAACCTCCTCTGGTCCTTCAGTGCAAACTTATACGAGGAGGAGGAAGTACTTAACAGAGAAGGCTAAGGGAAAAAGGTAAATAGTAGAACAAAAACCAAGCAAGAAAAGTAAAAAGGATGATCCTAGAAGCCTTACAGCTATTGTTGTATTTTTAGAAGAACATGAACAGGCAGAAGCTCAACTAAAAGGGAAGGCTGACTTTGTAGTTCTTGAAGAAGGAGAAATTGAGGGTGACTATGTGGTTGATGAACTAATAGCTGTTGATAGCCCTATGCAGGAGGAAAAATTAGTTCAAGAAATGGCTGAAAAGGCACAAACTGATGATCTGATGGTGAAAGCGATGTTCCTAATCAATCATGGATATGACCCAGATGAAGTGTTTGGCAAAAAATATAAGGGAATGAAGGCAGAAGAAGAGAAACTAAACAAGCTGTTGGACCCCGCCAATGAGACTGAGTATGAGAAGACTCTTTCTCCCAAAACTTTAGTGCCCAACTTATCCTCCATGAAAAAGCAGACATCTACTCCTCACTCATTATATCTAGACCCCTAAAACATGTCTAATAAGGAAATGAAGGAATATCTCTCTAGTAAGGGTTCATAAAGAGAAAGCTTGGAAACATGAAGACAAATTCCTTAAGTGCTACCATCCTTAGGTTGAATAATCAGACGAAAGAAAGGCTAAAGAAACTGGAAGAAGAGATTATCAATAAGAAGCCTAGAACCAGAGTGTCAACTCAAGATATGCAGCTCACCCACAAAGATCATGACTCTTTGGCACCTGTATTACACAGATATCCTGAGTGGTTTGTAGAGCCTTCAAAATTGAAACTTCAAGAAGGTCTGACCACTGCAGAAATGATTAAAGGTGTGTCTACTCCCAAAGGCAAGACTAATCAGAGATTATTTCTTGGAAGTATGATAGTGACTAGAATATGGTTATGATCAAAAGGATCTTAGCACTGGTGCCATTCTTTACAGAGTCCTCTACTCTTGTAAATGCCCTGGAGATTCATTACTTGAAGGAACTAGCCAATTTGGAACTGATAAATCATAAGGCTATGTTCAGGGGGTATGAGTTTGAAGAGATACTCAGAATGATCAAAAGAACTAACAACTTCAAATCTCTGAAGGCTATCTGTATGAGAAAAGATAGATCCTTCATCAACCCACTTGAAAAGAAAAGGACTAAACAAGCAGAAGAAGTTTTGTTTCTAGAGCTAAAAATGAAACCGATTGAGTCCTTAAAGAGAAAGATGGTGTCTGACACTCATTCCTCCACTCCAATTTCTAATGTTTATTATGATGAAAAGACTTATAGCTAGAAATTGATAGAAAATAGGGAGGCAAGGAAGGTGTAGATATTAGATTCTCTAGTGGATATGAGATAAGACTACTTGATGAATCATACATCTACTACATCTACACCAGACACTTTAGAGAAATAACAAACAAGTTAGGAGAAGAAGGCATGCACTTCTTCTTAAAGTGTATTAAAATATTGAAAATGGCATAGGATCAAATCATTGCTAAAAGAGAAAAGAGAAAGAAGAAAAAGATTCCTCAGCAATTGGGAAACACTTTGAAGCTAGAAGTTGATGTGGATGGAGCTTTGATGATACATAGGGATGGGCTATCTACTGTATCATATGGGAACCAGTTTCTCTTAAGAAACTACCCTTAGAAGCCATCTGCACTATGAGTCAGATGAAGATATACGTGCTGAACAAAGAGAAGATGTCAGATGGTGTTCTGCTAGAAATCTCACAAGTCCAAGAAAAAATACGGATGAAGAATCTACTGAGAAGAATAAGTGTGGCTAACAATATTTATACATGCAGAAGACATAGAACAAATGCTGACAAGTATTTGTTCTTTCTCATTAACAAATGCGGATAGCCTAAAAGATATGCTGACAAGTTTTGCTAATCCACATTTGCAAATGCGGAAAACCAGACAAGAAATATGCACCAGTGTTTGTTCATCCGAATTATTCAATGTGGATGACGACTACTAATGCGTATGAAAATAGAAGAAATGCTGATCAAGTCCAACTCATCCGCATTTGTCAATGCGGATGAACAAAAGAAATGCTGATGAAGACTTAGACTAGTTCTGATGTATAGGTCAAGGGTAGTTTAGTCATTTTGTAAAAAGGCATCTTGTCAGCCAATAAACAGAATAGAAAACCTCATACATTAGGTGGCTGTTCATAGACAATTAGAATATTTTCTATCTTAATTCTCAAGGTGTAATATTATTGTTTAATGCTCAAACCCTAGC
This sequence comes from Flaveria trinervia, assembly GCA_025506515.1. NCBI lineage: Eukaryota > Viridiplantae > Streptophyta > Magnoliopsida > Asterales > Asteraceae > Flaveria > Flaveria trinervia. The sequence continues at coordinate 39,558,282 of CM046448.1, read as the reverse complement.
ATTTATTGTAATCAATCACCTTCATCAATACAAACAAGCATTTATGAGTATTTCTTGAATTGAATGTTTCTTGATTGTTTGATTCTACAATAAAATCACTAACTCCATCATCATATTCGATCCTAGTGAGAATCTCAATCTCACTACCTAGTCATGGTACTTGATGGATGGTAGTGGACATATGTTCCAAACCTTTTGTAGTTTGAATTGAAGCAATTCCTCTTGCATTGATTCAATCTAGCTACTATCCATTAAGGCATCTTCTACTTTCTTGGGTTCCATCTGGGATAAGAAGCATGAGTACAAGCCGCCATTCCCATTGTGAGTTTGTCCCCTTGTTCTCACACCCTCAAAGACATTTCCAATGATGTTCTCAATTGGATGAGTGTTATGAATCCTGAGCCTCAAGATGACATCCAATTACAAAGATATATCCAAATTGGGCATGTTTTGCTTTAGAACTTGAATAGTTGGACCGGTTGTTGTTCAAACTCATTCAATGAAGACTGATTGAATGAATAAACACAACATCCCTTTCAGTAAGCTATGAAGCAACATTAACATTTGCATGTTCTTTCAAAATGTCACTTCCATAAGCTTGGTGTTGTGTAGTGTCACCAAATGAGTTTTAAGGCTCACTAGGTTGACAACTTGTTGAAGCTCCACTATCTCTTGAGATAGTTATACTGTTAGATCTAACAATAGTGGGAGCTTGATTCTCAACAACTCTTGGAGAATTAGGAATAGGTCTAGGTAACTCAAATAGTTGGTCATCATCAGAATCACTTTGAATACCTCTTCCAACTAAAATATTCTCATAAGAAGGTTAGAATAGTTTGAAAACAGTTTTAAATCAAAGATTTGATCAGGGTCATTCCCCTTAACAAAAGGAGTGTGCTCATTAAGAACAATGTTGGATGATTCCTCAAATTGCTGATTTTTCATGTTGTAAATTCTATAAGAAATAGAGTTTGAGGAATATCCAACAAAGATAGCATCATTCGACTTTTTAGCAAATTTTTGGGACTTCATAGTTGAACAAAGCACAATGATATTTCTATGAAATTACTGCGTACAAAGGTGACTTGCAATAAGGATAAACGATTAGGGTTTTGCAAGAATAGCTAACAATGATAGGGATCAAAACTATATATACCAGTCTTAGTTGCGCAGCGAAATTGTTCTGCCGAAACGGTAGTTTCGCCTGGCAGAAGCAACAGTTTCGCCGAGAGAACTAAACAACTGACTGTGAGCGTAACTATAGTTTCGCTCACAATTTCGCTCGACTGCAAAACAAAATAAAGCTAATTACATACAAAATTAAGCTAACATACGATCTATTACAAGCAAATATAAACATTCTAATCTAAGGTGAGTCCAACCTATGTCTGATCTTCATAAAATCAAATTCAAGAAACGAACATATGTATTGTGACATTTGTGAAATGTCTAATCACAAAACAAATGAGTGCGTTTTTAATTGATATTGCTCTATTTGTGACATGAACAACCATTCCACCGAAAACTGCTATTTCAATAAATATTGTTCAGTCTGTGATATGACCAATCACAATACATCTTATTGTTTCTTCAAGCAAAAAGGGTTAAGAATTCCCCAAAACAAACTCATTTCATCAATATCATCTGTGAAACCCAAAATTAGAAGTCATTTTCATAATACTCAATCTAGGACTTCTAAATTAGATAATGGCATAGGTAACATAAATGAATTGAAGAGGATTCAAAGAAACAAATATCACAACATCAAGCAAACATATGATCTTCACAAAACAAAAATGATGATTGATAATAAAAAAGGGGTCAGATTTCTTCAAAGAAATAAAGACCAAAGGTTTCTTTTTTCTTCTGACTCCTCAGCTAAAACTGATGAGATGAAACGTTCAAAATATCATCAAAATTCTCCCAAAACACCTCTTTCTAAGTCATAGTTTAGAGGAAAGTAGCAAGAAGTTACTATCATGGATAGGAAGGGGAAACCCAAGACCATTAGGGCTTGGCTTCCATATTCTAGTTAGTTCTTATGTGCTTGTAGGGTCATCCATACAGGTCCAATAGCTTATGGTATGTCGATAGTGGATGCTCCCGACACATGACAAGAGATTGTTCTCTCCTTCATTACTTCAAGCATATACCATAAACTATTGTGGCATTCGGAGGAGATTCACAAGGTGGAAAAATCACTAGTGAAGGATCTATGACAAATGGGATGCTAAGCTTTGATAGAATGAATAACTATGAACAACTGAATTTCATTCTTCTCAATGTGTCTTAGATCTGTGACAAGAAATATTCAACTCACTTTACTAACACTCATTGCTATATTCTGAAACCAGGATTCCAAATCCTGATGAATGAGTTGTCTTAAAGACCCCAATGAAAAATAACACCTATATTTTAAACCTAAATTCTGCTACACCAAAGGAAGAAACATATCTTCTGTGAAAAGCTTCTTTTGATGAGTCTCAGCTTTGGCACAGACGATTGGGACACACAAATTTTAAAAACATGAATAGATTGGTCAAGGGAAACCATGTTATTGGTTTACCACGAAAAGAATTTCACTTTGTTGATCATTGTTCAGCTTGCCTAAAAGGAAAACAACATAAGTCGTACCACAAGCCAAAGTCGGTGAACACAAACAATTCTCCATTGAAGTTACTTCATATGGATCTTTTTGGACCAACTCATGTTATGAGTATTGAAAGAAACGATATTTTTGGGGGATCATTGATGTCTTTTCAAGATTTACATGGGTTTTCTTTGTACTTCATAAAAACAAAACATCCTTTACAATAAAATATTTATCACAAAAATTGAAAACCAATTTGATGATAAGGTTAAAACAATTAGAAGTGATAATGGAATTGAATTAAAAAATGAACTTATGAGTTCTTTTTGTGCAACCAAAGGCATTGTTCATCAATTCAATGCAGCTAGAACTCCTAAACAAAACGGGGTAGCTGAAAGGAGAAATAGAATACTGATTGAAACAACAAGAACAATTCTAGCTGATGCTAAACTACCAATTACCTTTTGGGCAGAAGCAGTTAACAAGTCATGCTTTGTGCTAAATAGATCTCTGATTGTAAAAGAAAGCAACAAGACTCCTTATGAACATTTGTTTCACATAAACCATTTATTGGATTTTTCAAGTCATTTGGTAGTCCTGTCTCAATATTAAGCAACCCAAACTATTTGGGAAAATTTTCATCTAAGTCTGATGAAGGATTCTTTGTAAGTTATTCTTCAGTTTCAAAGGCTTACAGAGTGTTTAATCCAAGATTAGACATTATTGATGAATCAACAAATGTTCAATTCAAGGAACATTCATTTCCAAAATCTACAAATGGTCCCGACTAGTTGTTTGATATTGACTCATTTACAAAATCTTTTGATCAATTTCACTTGTCTGATGCAGTATACCAATCTTCAGCCGAAGCTTATTCAGGAGTAGAAAGAAATGATGATTTTCAAATGTTTACTCCATCCTTTTCTGAGCAACTGAATGAAGATGTTCTACTACAAGCTCATCCTGTCAGACAACCATATCAATATCAAAGTGATTCAATTTAAGCTAGTCCCAGCTTGTTAACATCACCTTCAGATACCCATCAACTGAAGTCAGAAATCAAAATCAAACTTCACCTCCAGCTGAAGTAGAAAGAACATCAAATGATGGAAGTAATCAAAGTGTTGCTAACGCTGAAGCAGTCACTAAAACAGAATCTGACTATCTTCATAACTCTCCAACAACACAAGATGAAGATTCCTCTAACCATGATGATCTGAATGTCTCCAATCTTGATGTAACGATTTCTCGCGACTCAATACCAACCAATAGAATACACAAGAAATATCCAGTAGAAAGCAATATTGGTGGACTTAATGAATGGGTGACATGTAGCAAGTCAAGTATTGCAAACATATGTTTGCTATCATGCTTTCAGTATCAAACTGTGCAGTACCGGTGAAGGGGGTCAATTTCAACACAACAACACAAAAAGGAGATTAACCAAACATAATCAAACAGTAAGACTGGATTAAGCACAAATGAGACACTAAGAACACAAGTAACATAAGAGATAGAACAAGACAAGTGTATGGTTTTCAAAAATACAGTATATTGCTTTCTCTATGTTCTATTACAAGTGTTACAAAGCATAATTAGAAAGATACAAGAACATGAGATACTTATACTGCATCCTACAGTCAGCTATACTTTGAAAGCCAACTGGATACAATTGACTATATACAAACAAAATCAATTGTAGAGTCAAAAGGCAGATTGCCTTTTGACTAGTGACTATGACATGCCATAGCTCACATCCTTATCGATTACAAAAAAGGATAAAGTACATGAAGTAGAAAGTTGCAGACTCAAGACCTCAATGTACAATAGCCAAAAGCATGGACCTTTTCACCAACTCATGTAAGTTGGTGACCTTACAGAGATGTAGCGGAAAGGTGTCAAAAGTCTTGGGAAGAAATATGTCTTCATAAGTTGAAGCTTCAAAAGACTTTGTCTCTGAGGCTTCGGAAGACTTCATATTTGGCTTCGGAAGATATTGGTCTTGGCTTTGGAAGATCTAACACTTATAATATTTCAGTTGCATGTGTGAAAGTTCCTAAGCATTCTTCTTCAATGCACTTGTGCATCATGCAGGATAGACTTGGACGTTTAGGTTGCATCAACTTCTTCATTAATCTCTACAAACTACCCCTAGGCTGATGCTACCAAAACACTTAGTAGACTTCACATATCAACAGTCCTCATTAGGATGATCACCATTCTTTTCTTCATAAGGTGATCAGGATCCTTCAGACTGTCAAAATGTCTTCTCATATCAAAGAGATCATGCAGAGGCAACTGAAATATATCTTGCCATGTGTAAATGTCTTTAGTGACTTGATCTCTAATGACATGCCATCTTTCTAGATTTGTGGTGTATGTGCAAGACAGATGGGTCTTCTTGATGCCAGAGGAGCTGTTTGAATTGCAGTTGATGTAGCATCCTCTAGTTGCACATCCGTAGGATGTTCTGACTCATCTTGCGGTTTAGAAGAGGGTGCAGTCTTCTTCTTCTTTGGCCTTGGTTTAGAAGCCATCCTCCTCATTCTTTTTATAGGTTTAAACTGAGATGACTGGCCTGCTGTGCAAGATTGATCTTCATTTTCTCTCTCAGTTGGGACTTCCTCTCTCTCAGGCTCAAAAGGAGAGGGAGGTTGACCCTGCTGTGGATCAGAAGATGAAGCTTGCTGAGTTTCAGCAAGAGGTCCAGGTTGTGTTGTCTCTGGTTGTTCAACCTTAACCTCCACTTCAGGTGGGGCTTGACTTGGAGTGGAGTGTAAGTCAATGAGCACTCCACTTTTGATCTTCTACTTGATCACCCTAATATGCTCATCCATAAAGGATAGAGACATAGGGCCAAGTCTCCTTCCAAAGAATCCATATAGCTTCAAGAAGCTCATTATCCTCTGCCTGTCAGCAGACTTCTTCATGCTCTTTTGGATGATGGCTCTTGATTTTATAGCTTTTTCTCTTAGCTTTTTCTTAGTTTTCTTTCTGTCCTTGATTATCTCAAGTTCAAGTTGTTTTAAGTACTCAAACTCAACATAGTCATAGGACAAGGGAAGAAGTGCTTCTGCATGATAGCGGCCTGTGGCACTCACGTACTTGATCATCTTGATCCTATCTTCTTCTTTATCTACTTGAGCTTCTTGTTGAACCACATCCTCTTATGCAGGACTTTCTTGAACTGGGGAGAGGATAGGCCCATGTTTGTACAATCTTCTCTTTCTTCTCTCTTCTTTGACTTCTACTAGAAGCTCTGCATCTTTTGCCTTCTTCTTCTCCCTTGACCTTTCCAGGTCAACCAGTTCATTCAACTCATCTAAGGAGAGAAATGACACTGTCTATGTCATAGTTCCTTGTCTGCAGATAATTTATCCTGCCTGCCCTTAACTCATCATTCTGAGTATCTGGTCTGGGGGCAGCCTTGATAGCAGACTCCGTGAGTCTTGAAGACTCAGCAGAGGAACTTTCTCCCCTCAAATCTCATTTCCTCTCTCTCTCTCTCCTCCTCCTCAATCTCCTAGATGTCATCTTTCTTTTCCCTTCGTCACTCACAAACCTTTGTGACTCAGGATGGAGATAGCTTTGGCCTTCTTTGCTTGATGCAGCTTCTAAGCTCTGGCCAGAGAGAGGTTGAGAAGCACTTTCACCAGCAGGTGTCTCAAAAGGAATATGAATCTCTGCAGTAGTTGATGATGATGAGACAGGGCTCTTGGGTTTTGCCACTAGGCCTTTAGTCAAGGTTTCCCCTATGAAACTAATCTTAGGGTATGTCTTAACATCAAGTTGACGATGGCATTGCCTGATTGCCTAAGTATCCTTCTGGAGCTGAACTTTGCAATGATTCTATCTTGGATTCTTTGAGCTAGGCTGTCAACTTGTCTTGATTTGCTTGGATTGACAAGTGGCATGTTGACTAGATCCTTTATAGTAGTTCAAAGTCTGAAAATTTAAGACTTCTTGTTGTCCTTGAACTCTTATGATGATTAGGGCTTTCCTGATGCTATCTTACCTCCACCTAATGATATGATTGGAAGATGGTGAAGATGACATAGCCCTTGGTATCCCATCCTCAAACAGACTCTGTATGAAGGATTCTGTGTAGTCCACATTAATGTAAATTTGAGGAGGTTGCTGAGAATGCACAATTACAAGTGAGGATGGTGAGTCCTCAATGTCCACTCTCTCTGAAGTACTCCCAGGTTCTGTAGCTGTAATGACTTTCTCCTCCTTTTTGGTAGCATCACCCACTTGCATAGGTGAGCTGGAAGATAGGTCAATCACATCCACAGGTTCTTGTGTTCCTGGTTGAGCATTTCATAAGGGTCTCCTAGCTAGTTTTCCCTTAAGATTTGAAATCTCAAGTTGTTGATCATTGATCCTGTTGTGTAAGGTAGTCACCTGAGATTCAAGGCGACTGACCTTTGAGACTAAATTGGTGCATGTATTAGACAGTTTGTGCACTTTTAGTCTTAGATTCCCCTCATCTTCATCAGAAGAATCATTGGGGGATGAGATGATTGGACTAAAGTCCTCTCTCTCACCACCAGCTTCAGGTTCTTGGCTGTTGGATTTCCTCTGCTCACTGGCAGTCTCAGTTGAGATGACAGTAGGCTGAGTTGCTATGGTTGAGGTCTTAATGATGTAGTCACTTTCAGAAGTGAGAGCCTCTTCCATATAGACATCCTGAATAGGTTTAGAAGTGTCCACCTCAATTGTAGGTGACTGATGTGGGATAGATATAGGAGACTCAGGAGCATTCATCTCTCTTTGAGTAGGGGTAAAGAAGAGAGACTCATTATGCTCACTAAAACCTAGATCTTCATCAGTATAGAAATCAAGGTAGGGAATTAGTTGGTTAAGATATATAGGCTGGGGATGGTAACTGTCCCCTAAAGGTTGATCACTTAAGTGTTGAGACTCAGAGTTATGGCTTAAGGCAGTTGGGCTAATAAGTTCATCAGGCTGAGCATAAGGAACCTCAGCACCAATCCTTGAAGAAATAGGAGTGGTATGCTCCTCAGGAGAAGTGGGAGCTCCAGTGTCCACTTCCTCCTGTGTAGGTAAGTATATGGGGGCCTCCACTGACTGAATAGTCTAAGCGGGGGTTCGTTTGGATTTTATTTGGTAAGTGGGGGTAATTTGAGGCTATTGAGGTGTGGGTTCACCACTAGCTTGTGTTGCTAGGTTGTCACCTTGAGCAATGAGCTCTAACGTTTTTTAGACTAGGCTGTTTCTACCCCAGAGAAGCCAACAGTGGGCTTTCTTAATATTTTAAAGATGTCGAGCTTCATCTGTCCTAGTTTAAGAATGTTACCTGTTTCCCTTAATTGTGAGCCCAGTTCACAGTTAAGAATGTACCGGACATATCTAGGAAACATGTTATATTCTAAGAAGTCCAAGTTAGCAAGCAAGTTGGTATAAACAAACTGAGAATACCTGAACTTGACCCCTTGAATCATTCCATGGATGATGTAGGAGAGATCCTCAGGAAACTGGTCCCATCCACCATGCTTGTTTGATAAGCTATAGATGACCACATAGAGCAGGAATCTCCACTGGGATGAGACCTTCCCTTTCATAAAGGTCTTTACAGAGAAATCTCCTTCATATCCCATCTGCTCAAAGGAATAATTAACAGCTTCCTTTGGGAAGAACACATCACCTTCTTCATCATCCAACTGAAGATGCATGTTGATGATGGCTGGAATAATGAAGACTGTTCTCCCCTGCACTATGGCAGACAGTGCCTTCTCCCCATCCATGACAACCTCTTGGCAGGTTTTCCAAAATTGAAGCAGATGATCCTCATAGAGTGGGGGATCAATGGTTAGGGAGGTGAAGTAGTTGGACAAAGCTAAGAATCAACAAACCTCTAAGAAATAAGGATCTTTCTCAGAGCTTAATAGAGCAAGCTAATTATGTTTCCTGTGTAGCTGCATGATAAAGTTGAGATCATTTCTGTGAGTGAGATTGGCCATTATGAGGTAGCTTAAAGATGAAGAAAGAAGTAAGAAAAAAATTTCAGAGGGAAATTTGGGTTTTAGGTTTGGAGGAACAATAGATGATAGAAAGAGGGGGAAACCGTTGGGTTTATATGTGAGAGGGATTTCACATAAAGTTTAATGAAAGAGGATAAACTTTGAAATCCGGATGTCAATCCCACCTCTGAAAAAGTACTTTACTTTTGCTCAAAAAGTAGTTTCTTGGAATTTAAAAAGCTTCCAAAGTTTAATTATCTTAGGAAGTTTTAATTATGAAGCTTCCGAAGCTAAAATGACTTCGGAAGATTTTCCTGAGAGTTTTGAGAATTTTGTTTCGGAAGAGAAATTAAAACTTGATTGCCCTGTATATAAAACAACAAAGCTTCCGAGAGTTAATTTTGCTTCAGAAGAAAATAGTCCTTAAAAATGAATAAGTGTCTGAGACAAGTATTTAAGCTTCAGAAGATAGATTGAAAACTTCTTCCAAAGGTAAATTTCTTAGACAGTGATGTATTTTGAAGGCATGATTTGCTTCTGAAGTTAAAAGCATAACTTTCAAAAGATCAAAAATTATCAAAAATCTAAGGAAACTCTTCAAAAAGATAATTTTCATCCAAAAAAACATGAGCTTATGAAAGTGATGAACTAGACAACTTAGGACACACATATTTTAAGAAATAATAAGAATTAGTTTTAAGAAAACCCTATTCAAAGTTGATCATCCTAATAGCTGATATTAGATATTTAAATCTCTATTCATCAAAAGCCTTTGTAAACAGATCAGGATATTGTTCATGTGTGTGAACTTTGACTAGTTTAATTAATCCTTTTTCTTGGGTATCCTTATTAAATGATACATGATATTGATGTGTTTGGTCCTTGAGTGCTGCACAGGATTCTCTGTGATTGAGATAGCACTGTTGTTTATGTGAATGGGAGTCTCCTTGAAGTTTAACCCATAGTCCAGCATCTGATTCTGAATCCAAAGCACTTGAGCACAGCAGCTTGCATCAACAATGTATTCAGCTTCAGCAGCTGATGTAGAGACACATGATTGTTTCTTGCATTGCCATAAGACCACCCTTCCACCAAGGAACTGACATCCCCCAGATGTAGACTTTGCAGTCATGTTGCAACCACTATAATCACTATCTGTATAAGCATACAGGTTGAAGTCAGGATTCTTTGGGTACCATAAACTAAGTGTTAAGGCACCTTTGAGGTATCTAAGAATCCTCTTGACAGTAATTAGGTGAGACATCTTGGGGTTGGCTTGATATCTTGCACAAATACACGTAGCAAACATAATATCAAGTCGGCTAGCAGTAAGATACATAAGAGACCCAATCATAGCCTTGTATAAGTGTTCATCTACACACTCCTCCTCAAGATCAGGTCCAAAGGGAGTGGTTTCTGGCTATGGGTGCCTTAGCAATCTTACAATAATCATGTTGAATCTCTTGAGTATGTCATGAACATACTTTGACTGACTTATGAAGAAGCAATCTTCAACTTGCTTCACTTGAATTCCAGAAAGAATTGAGTTCCCCCATAGCACTCATTTCAAATTTGTCTTTCATCAGCTTCTCAAAGTCTTTGCAGAGCTTTGTATTCGTTGAACAAAAGATGATGTCATCCACATACACTTGAACTAGAAATATGTCATTTCCCTATCCTTTGACGAAGAGAGTTCCATATATAGTACCTCTCCTGTATCCATGTTTACAAGATACTCAGACAGTGTCTCACACCATTTCCTGGGTGCCTGATGCAGCCCATAAAGAGCTTTGTCAAGCTTGCAGACATAATCAGGATGATAATCATCTACAAAACTAGTTGGTCGTTTGACATATACCTCTTCATCTATCACTCCATACAGAAAGGCACATTTCACATCAAGCTGAATGACCTTGAAGTTCTTTGATGCAGCAAATGCCAGGAATATCCCAATAGCTTCTAATCTTGCTACTGGAACAAAGATATCAGTGTAGTCAATCCCTTTTTCTTATGTGTACCCTTGAATAACTAGTCTAGCTTTGTTCTTGATGATGATGCCTCTATCATCTTTCTTGTTCCTAAACACCCATTTGGTTCTAATGGTACTCTTCCCATAAGGAAGAGGACAAAGGTTCCAAACTTTCTGCCTTTTGAATTAAAGCGGCTCTTGTTGCATAGCCTTAACCCAACTTCCATCCTTTAGAGCCTCATCAACTTTATTTGGCTCTATCTGGGATAGGAAACAAGAGTGAAGACAAACATTGCTTCATGGGTTTGTCCTCTTGTTCTTACCCCTATGACAACATCTCCAATGATGTCTGTGGTGGCATGAGACTTGTGTATCCTAAGCTGAGGGATCACAACAAGTTACTAAGAAGGATCTAAATTAGAGAAATTTAGATCTGGCATAGATGTTACTCCCACCACATCAGCACACTTTTCAAGAGAAACTTTATCCAAGCAGTGTGTGACATCATTGATGTTGTCATCTATGATATAGTTAGTAGCATCAAGAAATTCTTGATCACTGTCACCACCACCATTGTTGTCTTCCACAATTGAGATGTTATTATCTGGTTATGGATCCTCTGAGCTGGAGTTTGGAGGCACCCCAGATGTATCAGCTGAGTTTGTCATTGTAGTGCTGATAGAAACCTTGTTAGCGGAAGTAGTTCCAACTGGAGCTAAAGATGTGTGAGTTGAAGGTCTTCTTAGCTCAAATCTTGGATCTGGATCACCTGTATTTAAATTTTCTGCAGATCCTGATACATTGTCACAAGATTTGTTAAAATAGTTGATAACTAAATCAAGATCAAATAGCCTATCAGGACCAGAACCAACCACACAAGGTGTGTGTTCATTGAAAGTCACATTGGCTGACTCCTCAACAATTTTAGTTCTGAGATTGTATACTCTATAAGCCTTAGCTTGAGATGATTATCCAATAAAATGTCCATCATCTGATTTTTCAGCAAACTTGGCAATTTGATCTTTAGTATTCAAGATGGTGCAAGGACATCCAAATGACCTGAGAAAACCAATGAATGGTTTCCTCTCGTGCCAAAGTTCATAAGGTGTCTTGCCATGAGTCTTGACCACTAAAACTCTGTTCTGCACATAGCCGCCAGTTTTGACTACCTCTGCCCAGAAGATGATGGGCAGCTTAGAGTCAGACAACACGATTGTTGCAGCTTCAATTAGTGTCTTGTTTCTCCTCTCAGTAACACCATTCTGCTTAGGAGTCCTGGGAGCATTGTATTATATTGTAATGCCCTTTTCATCATAAAATGTATCAAGGATTTGATTCTTAAATTCAGTTCCTTGATCACATCTTATGATCTTGACCTTTTGATAAGATTGATTCTCAATCTTTAAGATGAAATTCTTCTGAATCTCAGGAGTCTCATTCTTAGTTCTATGGAAGAAGACCCAAGTGAATCTTGTAAATTCATATGTGATCACTAACCAATAAGAGGTCCTTCCTAGACTCATTACACTGGTGGGGCCAAAGAGATCCATATCTAACAAGTGTGTTGGGATTTGTCACATGTAAAACAAGCTAGTTTAACCATTTAAACTTGAAAATTCACAGCGGAATATAGATTTAATAAATGGTTAGTAATTTGAAAATTTCACCATTTAAAACATAAAGAAAACCCAAGAATGAGGATCATATAAACATATGTGAAATAGTGTGCTATCAAACAAAAACATGACAACCATAGGGTGTTCAAAGATAAAACCATTCTTGTACAAGTTGTTGTAGATGTATAAGATGAAGAAGATGATGTTCTTGAGTTGTTAGCCTTCAAAGGAGAAGACTTCAGCTTGTAATACCCACAAGCTCTTCAAACACTTAGCTAGTTAGGAAGCTTTACACCAAAACTCTACACCAAAGGCACCTTCACAATCCAAAATTTCAGTCTTGTTGGAGCTCAAATCCGAAAATATTCAGCCTTGTTAAGAGCTTTTCTTTGCTTAAGTGTGTGTGAGAGAAAGGTGAAATGATGGAAGAGTGTTGTAGTAGAAATGACTTGCAAAAGCCAAGACAAAGGGGAGTCCCAATGCCCCCGTATGGGCAACCGCAAATGTGCCCATCCAAATGGGTTTTCCCCCATTTTAGTTTTATAAAAAATGTTACACTCTTACCCTTCACTTTATAAAATTAAAACCACTTTTATTTTTATAACAATAACACACTTTTATTTGTTATTATTTAACCAACCTAAATAATGATACAAACAATTTCTCATGAACAAATTACCCACATATGTTGTTCTTTTACAAAAGCAACTTTTTAGAAAAACCCATTTTCTAAATTGGTTTCGGTATTTATTTGTTTGATCTTTAGAACAAATAAATACTAATTGGTGTTTGTATAGCTTGTTATTGGGTATGACCCGACTTGGATCATAACATACTAACCACATAATCTTGTATGTGTCTTGGGCGTATAAAGTCCAACAATCTCCCACTTGCACAAGATTCATAGAAGATTGATGCAAGCAGTATATACCGCCTAACAACGGTTTACAACCCTTAATACGTATGACTAAGTGCCATTCAATAACATCATCTCCTTCAAGTACCATACTTGAAATGATTTAGGTGAATCATTCATTTATCATTTTGTCACAGATGTCATGTTAAATCCTAGAGACCCAGAGTGATCATTCTCCATTGATTTAACTTTATCAAGCCTTAGACATCTTACTCTCAACGAATAAGAGGGACACATCCCATCTTGACAACATACGTCTCTCATAATTACCTTGTATCATACCTAAACTCAGACTTATGTACTGCCATGTTTCAGAACAGCGAAGAGCTAAGTCAAAGTATAATATTCGGTAAATATGAAGACCCAATATGTATCTCAGGTCAGAGGATAACAAAGGATGTTCACCTTTACTCAAAATTACTTATGATCAATCAGGAAGATTCCATGTAGTAATATTTAAGATGCAGGTCAGTCCAATATTTGCATCCCACAAATACCTATGAACTTTGGCAGCAATCTTTTGCCCTATATTCATCTATATGAATATCTACCAATCCAAGTTCATAATAGCATTACCTTCATACTTGTCCCACAAGCATGAACAACTATGGACATTCTATGTAAATAATTACTCATGGATTTTAAACATGCAAAATAGGAATATTAGTTGAATCATTATAACTGAATAATTCATTCAAGTAATAAAGGGTTACAATATCTTATTACAGAAATTAAAGATCGAATCCGGTCACTAGAATATGGAAGCCCCGTGGCATAAGAATGACTTTCATGCTTCAACTTTTCAAGAAGCTTCATGAGTGGATCCGCAATGTTCTGATCCATGTGAACTTTGCGAATACATATCTTGCCCTTTTCAACTTCATCCCTTATGTAGTTGAATCTTGTTCAATGTGCCTAGTCTTCTGATGTGCACGGGGTTCCTTGATTTGAGCAATTGCACCCTCGTTATCACAAAGAATTTCTAGGGGGTCCTGAATGGAAGGGACCAGCCCTAGATCGGCAATGAACTTCTTTAACCATGCAGCTTCCTGAGCTGCTAATGAAGCGACAATGTATTCTTACTCTGTAGTTAATAATGCCACCACATCTTGTTTAGAGCTCTTCCAAGAGATTTATCCTCCATTCAAGATGAAAATGTACTCCGATTGTGATCGTGAATCATCCCGATCAGTTTGGAAACTCACATCCATGTAACCCTTTACTATGAGTTCTTCCTCACCAGATCCATAGATTAGGAACATATATTAGTTATTCATAGGTACTTAAGTATGTTCTTAACAGTCATCCAATGACTTCTTCTAGGATTTTGTTGGTATCGGCTTGTCATGCTCAAAGCGCATGACACGTCCGGTCTAGTGCATATCATTGCATACATGATGGATCCTATAGCAGATGCATACGGGATACCCTTCATTTTTTCTTGCTCATCCTTTGAGCTTGGACATTGAGTCTTACTCAATATTGTTCCTCTTTGAATAGGTACGGTACCTTTCTTAGAGTTTTCCATCTTGAACCTTTTCAAGATCTTATCAATTTATGTGCTTTGATTCAAACCTATCAACCACCTTGATCTATCCCTATAGATCTTTATTCCTAAAATATAGGTGGCTTCACCAAGATCCTTAATAGACAAACAGCTTCCAAGCCAGGTTTTTACACCTACCATGGTTGGAATATCATTTCCAAATAGTAGGATGTCATCGACATACAACACTAGGAAAATGGTGACGCTCCCACTAGCTTTCTTATTTACACATGCTTCATCAGTGTTTTTGATGAACCCAAATTTGATTATTTCTTCATTAAAATGGTGATTCCAACTTCTTGATGCTTTCTTCAATCCATAGATTGATTTCTTTAACTTACACACTTTGTTAGGATGTTTTGAGTTGACAAAACCTTCAGGCTAAACCATATAACATCTTCCTCATGATATCCATTTAGAAAAGCGGTTTTGGCATCCATTTTCCAAATCTCATAATCATAATGAGCAGCTATGGCAAATAATATCGTAATAGACTATAGGATTGCAACTGGTGAGAAGATCTCATCATAATCAACCCCTTGAGTTTGAGTGAAACCTTTGCTACAAGTCTAGCTTTATAAGTATCCAAGTTTCCACGCATATCGATTTTCTTCTTGAAAACCCACTTACTTCTAACTATCTTGGAGTTAAGAGGTGGTTCAACCAAGTCCTACACTTGGTTGTCATACATGGATTGCATCTCTACGTTCATGGCTTCAAGCCATTTGTCACAATCCAAATTGGACATTGCATCATGATAGGTGGTTGGTTCATCGAAATCTACCATATAGCATCCATCTACGAAAAATCCATATCTTTCAGGTGGATTACTAATTCTACTAGATCTGCAAATGTTTGTGTATATTGATCAACCACTTGATCATTCTCAACATCCTCATGATCAGTGCTAGTGTCAACCAAAAGTGTATTGGTTTGTGGTTCTTGATCCTTCTCAAGATCCACAGTTCTACTGCTAGTTCCTTCCGTAAGGAACTTAGCTTCTAAGAACTCAACCTTCTTGGAAACAAACTCCTTTTATTCCAATGGATCATAGAAATAATATCACATAGAATCTCTGGGATATTCAATGAACATACACTTAGTGGTACGGCTTTCTAGCTTGTTTGAGGTGGGAGTCTTACATAAGCCTCACAATCCCATACCTTTAAATATGATAGTGATGGAACCCTTCCATGTCATATTTTGATAGGTGTCATTTCCACTTTCTTGGTCTGGGCCATATTCAAAATACGGGCCGCAGAGAGCAAAGCAAAACCCCAAAATGATAGAGGCAGTGAGCTTCTAGCCATCATAGATCGAACCATATCTAATAGAGTTCGATTTCTCCTCTTGACACGCCATTATGTTGTGGAGTTCCAAGAGGAGATAGTTTTGAACAATACCAAACTTCTAAGATGATCTCTAAAAGCATCACTTAGGTATTCACCTCCTCCATCGGTGCAGAGAATTTTTATTTTCTTGTTGAGTTGATTTTCTACTTCATTTTGGAAGATTTTGAACATTTCAAAAGCTTCATCTTTGTGTTTTAACAGATACACATAACCATATCGACTATAGTCGTTGGTAAAGGTAATGAAGTATCTTTCATGGTACCTAGTCATTGGCTTAAAAGGACCACATACATCCGAATGTATGATGCCTAATAAATTTTTTGCCCGTACGGACTTGCCACTAAAAGGTGCCCTAGTCATTTTCCCTTGTAAATAAGATTCACATACATCGAATGAATCATATTCATTTGCTTTTAAAAGACCGTCCTTTTGAAGTGTTTGTATGCGCTTCTTGTTTATATGACCAAGAGGGCAATGCCAAAGATAGGTATCACTCAAATCCAATTTGAGATTCTTAGTGGTGGTTTGGTACAATGAGCTATCATATAATGTGTTTTCACGAACCAATTCATAAATACCATTAAAAATAATAGCTTTAAAATAAAACATGTCATTTAAGGAAAGATGAATTTCATTCTCAATAAATGATAAAACATAACCATATTGTCTTAATTGGGCAATAGAAATAATGTTCCTAGTCAAACTAGGAGCATACAAAATATTGTTCAATATTGCTTCAAAACCATTTGGAAGCTTCAAGATGTAGTCCCCTCGGCCTTCAACTTGAACCTTTGCCCCATTCCCCATGTAGAGGCTTACATCCCCTTTCTTGAAGTCCTTACTTCTTTTGAACCCCAGCAATAAGTTGCAAATATGAGTTCCACATCCGTATCCATACCCATGTGTTAAAGGATATTAAATTTAGATCAATATGGATCATAAAAATTGTACCTGAGGTTTGCCCGGCATCCTTCTTTGTTTGCAACTCTTTGAGATGGACTGGGCAATTTCTTGCCCAATGTCCAATCACTCCACACTTAAAGCATGGGTCATTTGAAGCAACCTTTTGCTTCTTCTCCATTGGTTTTGGTGGTCACGGTCTTACCACTCCTTTTCCCTTTCCCCTAACGTGCCCTTACCCTTGGCAACATTTGCCTTGGGTGCGGGGTAAGGCCTCTTCTTGTTCCCACCTTCCTTAATGGTTAGAACGGGTAAAACCCTTTTACCCATGGCCGCCTTGGAAGTTTTGAGCATAGAGTGAAGCTCACTTATGTTCTTGTCCCACCCGTTCATGTTATAGTTCATGAGAAAGTTGTAAAACCTTTTTGACAAAGAGTTGAGGATAAAATCCGTAGCCAACTCTTCCAAGACGGGACAATTCAGCCTTTCGAGGCGGTCGATGTGGCTTTTCATCTTAAGTACATGGTGTCGTCCATACGACACACATGGAGTGCTCGAACCGTTTCGAAGCGCTCAACCCGTGCTTGTTGTTGGAACATTTCCTTCAACTGGGTTATCATGTCGTATGCTCCATGATGTTCATACTCCTTTTGGAGATCTGGAGTCATGCTTGCCAACATAAGGCAAGACACTTGGACCGAGTCCTCAGTGTATTTCACCCAGTTATTGTAGGTCTCCTCATCATCCTTACTAGGTTCATTGGGAATCGGATCGTCTAATATGTATGATCATTTCTCTTGCTTGAGAACAATTCTCAAGTTTCAAAACCAATTAATAAAGTTATTATGGTTTAGATGCTCCTTTTGCAGAATGGTCCTTAGTGATAGTGAGTGAGCAGTCCGAATTTCATTGTTATCATTATTGTTGGTGGTCATCTACAAAATATAACAAAGTTCAATTTTAGTAATTTCGATATTGTTCATATTTCAATAATTAAAACCCCTTTTAAGTGTCTTACACAATTTTAAATCTAGAATCCAATGTTACATTTAAATAGTGGTTAGGTGTCCTTTATCCCATTATTTAACTTAACAAGGTAGTCAAAGTTTTGACAATTGCAAACCTTTACAACTTCTAGGGTATGGGATCGACATTAAAACATCATATGTATAGTCGGCATGTTTATCCCATCAACACCTTTGTAAATGATATTGTAGGTGATCCATTTAACATGGTTTGGAAATCAAGTTACCCTACTAGCACACACATGTGAGGTTTCCAACATAAGTGGTTAGGTGACCTTTGTCTCACAAATATGGTGTCCCCACCTCAAGTCACAAGTTCCCTCAAAACGGTTAGGTGACCTTTATCCCATTAAGACTTTCCAAATGGATCAAGTGTTGTGCAAAAGGACGGTGTTAAACTTGTTTGTAAAAGAAATTCAAAGTTTTCATAATCTTATTTTAGAAAACTCTATGTACCTTATATTTGCATGCTTTCAAATACAAGGTACCCTGTGGTTCAGTTTTAATAAAACCACTTTTATTAAAACCATTAATCCTTTTAATAATCTTTTATTAACCACTTCATGATAAAGAACCATCAAATTTTCAGCTTGTTAAGTTGTTAATGAGTTTGTAGTACATATCCAAATATCAACCAAACAATCAAACAACAAACATCTAAATAAGCATAAACATACAAACATGGGTGCATAACCATAGCCACTAAGTTGACCACACTTGTTTGCCATCACAAGTGTTGTCATAAGGTCTTTCCTAAGGGTTGAGATGACACATCAAAATGTGTCTATGAACTCCCACTTGAAACCACATCCAAAAGCTTCAAGTGTCCATGTCTTTTGTCTCCTTCTTTGAGTATTCATGTGCATCTTCTTTTACAAAAATCATATCCTAATACAATTTTTCTAATAAAAGAAATGCAGCTAATCTATTTATTACATAAACAATGAATAAATGAATTACAACCCAAGATACAAAACACAAATTACAACCCTTTCAAGAAACAAAACCAACATGACATACAACAATCAACCAAAACCAAACACATAAGGCCAAGGCTATGTTATGCACCATAATAAGAAACATATTCAACATCTAATGAACCCCTTATTTCAGCCCTAAAGTTTCAGCCAACATAAACTAAAACTTTAAGGTTTGTCCAAACAACACAATCAACCATTTGATGTAAATCTTTCAAGGTTTACACTAAAGCATGCAAGATAAACCTTGAAACATAAGGGATTCATACATCCACAACAAAACACACTCTAATAGGTTGAAAAAGTCCATGAAAACTAATTTTCAAGACCTTTTGAAGCACATATTCCACATAACCGGCTCAAGATGCCATTATTGGGATTTGTCACATGTAAAACAAGCTAGTTTAACCATTTAAACTTGAAAAATCACAGAGGAATATAGGTTTAATAAATGGTTAGTAATCTAAAATTTTTCACCATTAAGACATAAACAAAACCCAAGAATGAGGATCATATAAACATATGTGAAATAGTGTGCTATCAAACAAAAACATGACAACCATAGGGTATTCAAAGATACAACCTTTCTTGTACAAGTTGTTGTAGATGTATAAGATGAAGAACATGATGTTCTTGAGTTGCTAGCCTTCAAAGGAGAAGACCTAAAGCTTGTAATACCCACAAGCTCTTCAAACACTTATGTAGTTAGAAAGCTTTACACCAAAACTCTACACCAAAGGCACTTTCACAATCCAAAATTTCAGTCTTGTTGGAGCTGAAACCAAAATATTCAGCCTTCTTGAGAGCTTTTCTTTACTTAAGTGTGTGTGAGAGAAAGGTGAAATGATGGAAGAGTGTTGTAGTAGAAATGACTTGCAAAAGCCAAGACAAAGGGGAGTCCCAATGCCCCCATATGGGCGGTCGAAAATGTGCCCATCCAAATCGGTTTCCCCCCATTTAGTTTTATAAAAAATGTTACACTCTTACCCTTCATTTTAAAAAATTAAAACCTCTTTTAATTTTATAACAATAACACACTTTCATTTCTTATTATTTAACCTACCAAAATAATGAAACAAACAATTTCTCATGAACAAATTATCCACATAATGTTGTTTTTTACAAAAGCAACGTTTTAGAAAAACCCATTTTCTAAATTGGTGTCGGCGTTTATTTGTTTGATCATATCAAAAAATAAATACTATTTGGTGTTTGTATAGCTTGTTAATGGGTATGACCCAACTTGGATCATAGCGTACTAACCACATCAATCTTCTATGTGTCTTGGGCATATAAGGTCCAACAAAGTGTCGCGGTGTAGTGATGGAGGTCCTTTCCTTAGGCTTGTGAGATACCTTATGTTGCTTCCCTTTCAGGCATGCAACACAATGGTCATCACTTGTAAACTCTTTCTTTGCTATTCCATTTACCAAATAATTCTTAATTCATTTACTCATGTTCTTAAATTTTACATGGCACATTCTTTTATGCCATCGGAAAGACTAATCACTATTGGCTTTAGACAGAAAGCATAAAACTTCTCTAGAGGGAGTTGTTTCTTGCCAATCCATCTTGTACATGTTCCCTTTCCTGGGGGCTCTAAGCAGGATATGCTCATGAGGAATGACCACACCAGGCTTAAGATATGCACTAATGCTCAGTAAAGAGCATGTATGACTCTGATCACAAAATTAGGATACACTTGGAAGATTGTACCCAAGCTCTTTGACAAAGTTTACCTTTTCAATGCTGAGCTTACCATTTGTGACCATGCCCCTTCCAGAAATGTAACCACCTTCATCTCCTCCAAAGGCAACTGGTCCTCCATCAATCCTTTCAAATTTCTGGATTAGCGACCTATTGCCTATCATGTGCCTAGAACAACCACTATCTATAATCCATACATTTTTGTTTGTCTTCAGCTGTCCCTGTATAAAGAAAATGATTAGTTACATTTGGAAACCCAAGCCTTACTTGTCTTGGACACATTAACAGAAGGTAATACAATAGTAATAGATCCTATGGTTGTACTAAGAGGATCTTGAGCTGTTGTTGATGAAGAATTCTCAATCACTTGGTCTTTCTTAGATTTCCACACCACCTTTGGAGTCTTGGACTTGACCTTCAAAACTTTGGAACCTTTTGGGACATCGAAAGTTTTGATGACCAAACCTTCGGAAGATTCTACAGACACTGCAGCAGACTTCACTGCTTCGGAAGAATTCCTTTCTTCCGAGACCAACTTCTATGCCGAGGGTAATTTTTCACTTGCCTTCTTCTTAGACTTGGAGATTCCGAAGAAAACAGGTTTTCTTTACAAATCTTGAATCTTCATAGAACTCTTTGAAGTCTTTGTCTTGGTCATATGGACAGTACCTTTGGGATTGTATGGACAATCCTTTGCAATGTGAGTGGTACTTTCACACATGACACACACTATCTTCTTCTTCATAAGAGTCTTCTGATGAGAACAAGACTGTCTTTGGTCACATCCCTTCTCCACCTTTATCTTTGCAAATGCTGAGATAGTCCTTTTGGGCTGGGAACTATTCTTGGAATTTGATGGTCCAGGCTGTGCAGCAGTGGTACACACCAGACCAGTCTTCTTCTTGTTACTGAGATAAGTTAAACAAGAACCAGAACTCTTAGCATATGAGTTTTGGTTGATGTCTTCAGTTCTTACTAGTTCAAACCCTGCAAATATGAAAACTTGTTTTTGCTTAGAGTCAAAAGTAGCCTTGATCACTTGAGCCTTCCTTGCCTTTCTTTTGCTCTTTCTGATCAAGTTCTTTCTTATGGACTTGGTCATCACAGTCTTCTTCTTCTCCTTCGAAGGATAGCGGCCCTTCTTTGAATCCTCCTCTTCACTATTCTCAGAGGAATTCTTCACTATCTCTTCTTCATCCTCTTCACTCATAGGATCTATGAGAGGAAGCTCATATTCACAAGTTCCACACCTAGGAGGTCTTACAGACAAGATTATGTGTGGTGGAGTTATTTCACTGGATCCCAGTCCCTGCTTGTTTTGATAGCACACCCTGTTATGCTGGGATGAGGATATCATGTTCTTGAAGGTCTCTTCTCTTCTTCAAGAACACTCTTTTCTGCCCTGGCTTTGCTGATCACAAGCTCAGCCTGGCACTCAATTACCTTGGTTATGAGATCTTTGATTTGAGTCCTAAAATCTATGTGTTCTGTTTTAGAACTAAAATGGTTTTCTCTAGGTCCACTATCTTCAGTTTATAATCATTTTCAGACTTTCTAAAATCAAATTTTAAAATGTTTAAGGACTCAAGGTCAGATCTCATCTCCAAGTTATAGGACCTGTATCTATTGACTGTAGCAATGCATTCAGGAGGATAGAAATGTTCCAATACCTTGGTTTCATCATGATCTGCCATCAATGCTTGGTTTGGAGAAGCATCTTCCACCTGAAAGCTCCAGTCAAAGCCTCCTTCTTAAACAGCAACAGCAGCTTCCTACTTTGACTTCTCATTCTGGAGAGCTTTGTCAGTGTAGTTAGGTCTGGACTGTGTTTGGCCACCACTTGTTTTAGGTGCCTTCCATTCCCTTGCAAAGTGGCCCATCAAGTTATAGTTGTAACACTTGACTTTTTCCTTTGTCCAGGCCAAACTTTCCACTAGTTGTACTGCTTGGAAACTTCCTTCCTGTCCTCTTGTAGAACTTCTTGGCTTTGTGAGTGAGAAGAGCCATCTGCTAGACTATTTCCATGTATTCTAGATCATCTGGATGAATAAAGTCTAGGTCTTGAAGAGTGAAAAGAGAGTTGCCACAACTTTCATCAGAAGACACAAAAGCTTGAGAAGAGCTTGTCTCTTGGAATGGACTTCCTTGAGTGTAGTTCTCCTTTGGTGTCTCTGGGAAGGTGATGAAAGGACTCTTTGGTGAGTTGTCAGGGTAGCATATGAGATGATGTTTGGTTTCTATACTATCCCTTTCAACCACATGTAGGGCTAAACCCATTTGATTTTTGGAGTTGCCAGATGAACCTGCATGCTCATCTCCATTTGGTAGCCACGGAGAATCCCATATAACTCTGTCAGAGTAAGAGTTTTGAGATTTTTAGTTCTCTTGATCACCACACAGTAGTGTGTCCATTGCCTAGGAAGTGAGGACATGAACTTCCTTATAATATCTCTATTTTCAAGAGAAACTCCTCCATCCACAAGGGTATCCACAATCTCAACATACTTGAAGTATTGCTGAGTCATGGTTTCACCTGTTTTGAAGGTGAAGTTTTCAAACTGCTGCTTCAATAGATCTTTCTTGTTCTCCTTGGCTTTAGAGGAACCCTCATACATCAGTTTCAGTGCATCCCATAGCTGCTTGGCTATTTTGCACTTCTTGAAACCTCTATACACAGAGTTTGGACGGGTAGTTTGAAAGGCTGTCATGGTTTTAGTGTCAATCTCTACTCTCTTCCTATCTTTATCAGAGTAGTTAGCCACATCCTTGGGGATCATACCAGCACCACTAGCAAAAGGGGTGCTAGGTATGAAAGGTCCATTCTCAATAGACCCCCACATTCTTGAACCAAGAGACCTGATGACACCTTCCATTCTCAAACACCAGGTATCAAACTCATCAAGAGTGATTAGTGGGGACTTGTTCATGGTTTCAGTTCCATATCACCTTAGAATGGATGCCATTTGAAAAGTTGAGTATTTGTGTGTGTGAGGGATCTTAAGATGGTGAGATCTTATATCAAGAGCCTAGAAAGCTCTGATACCAAATGCAGGACCGGTGAAGGGGGTCAAATACAACACAAAAAGGAGATTAACCAAAATTAATCAAACGGTAAGACTGGATTAACCACAAATGAGACACTAAGAACACAAGTAATATAAGAGACAGAACAAGAGAACACAAGTGTATGGTTTTCAAGAATGCAGTATATTGCTTTCTCTATGTTTTATTACAAGTGTTACAAAGCATAATTAGAAAGATACAAGAACATGAGTGACTGGGGTTGAGTAAGAGTGATATTCTTACTGTGAATCGAATATGGTAATCAAGTCAATGATTGAGTAGTGGAAACAAACAATCAATGAACATTCAATGCAAGAAAAATACTCATAAATGCTTTTTGTATTGATATATGAAAGTTGATAAATTACAGAGAATAATTACAACAAAAATTCTCTATCTATCAGTCGTCGCCTCATGTACGAGGTATCTATTCTATTTATAGGCAGACAAGATGCCTTTTACAAAATGACTAAACTACCCCTGAATAATTACATCAGAACTAGTCTATGTCTTCATCCGCATCTTTGCTTGTTCATCCGAATTGACAAATGCGGATGAGTTAACTTGATCAGCATTTCTTCACTTGATCAACTGCATTAGTATGTTGGTCATCCGCATTGGTTAATGCGGATGAACAAATACTTGTGTGTATTTGTTCGATCATCCGCATTTGTCAATGGGGATAAGCAAAGTCTTGTCCACATATACTTTGTCTTCCGCATTAGTCAATGCGGAAGAGTAAGTACTTGTCCGCATTTACTTTTTGGTCTTCCGTATTTGTCAATGCGGAAGAACAAATACTTGTCCATATTTGTTATGTGCCTTCCGAATTGACAAATGCGGGAGACAATACTTTATTCTTCTAAGAAGATTCTTCATCCGCATTTCTTCTTGGACATAAGGGATTTTAGCAGAACAATCATCAAATCACCTATTGAGTTGGCATGTATGATCCTTTCAAGGGTCCAACAATACTCCCCTTAAGGATTATACAACCAAGTTTTCCTCAATGTTTGGAAGGTGATTGATGTTGTGAAGATTCTGCTAGGTCTTCTGGGGTAAGATGAATGCAGCTTTGGTAGGATCCAGTATAGCTTTGATTATATTCACAAAGTCTGTAGCTTTTGACATCCTTTGTCTGCTTAGCACATGAATCTTCATCTTACTCATATTGTAGATGGCTTCTATTGGCAGCTTCTTTAGTGAAATTGGCTCCCATATAGAAATTGTAGAAAGTCCATATCTATGTGTAAATAAGCTCCCCCCATATCAACCTCAAGTTTTACAATGTTGCCAAGCTGCAATGGTGTCTTCTTCTTCTTTCTTTTCTCTCTTTTGATTCTTATCTGATCATATGCCAACTTTAGCAGCTTGACGCACTTAGAAAGAAGTGCATGTCCAACTCTCCCAGTTTATTATTCAATTTCCTGAAATGTCTGGTGTATATGTAATGGATATATGATTCATCAAGCAGTCTAACCTCAATCCACTGCATAATCAGATTTCAGCTCTCTTCTTCCTCCCGACTTCCTTTCAATTACCATCTCACTGGTTTTTCATCATAGAATACATTTAAGATGGGTGTGGAGGAATGAGTACCAGACAACATTTTCCTTTTTAATGATTTTGTAGGCTTTACCTTCAGCTCAGGGAATACAATTTCTTTTGCTTGTACCTTTTTCATCTTCTTAAGGGGATTGACAAATGTTTTATCTTTTCTCATGCATATTGTCTTTAATGAATTGATGCTTTTTGTTCTTCTAAACATCTTAATTATGTTCTCAAATTCATATCCCCTGAACATAGCTGCATGATTGATCAGTTCAAGTTGAGCTAGTTCCTTTAAATCATGAATCTCCAGGGCATTTACAAGAGCTGAGTATTCTGTAAAGAATTGTACTAGCCCCGAGATCCTTTTCACCATGAACATATTCCATGTACTATCGTACTTCCAAGCTATTATCTTTTGATCAACTTTACCATTGGGAGTAGAAACCCCTCTGATTAGTTCTGCAGTAGTCAGTCCTTCTTGCAGTTTCAACTGAGATGGTTCTGCAAACCATTCGGGGTACTTGTGTAGCACAGGGGCAAGTAGTTCTTGGTCTTTCTAGTTGAGCATCATGTCTTCAGCTGATACTCTACTTCTTGGTTTGGTGCTTGCTAATTCTTCTTCCAGCTTCTTAAGTTTTTCTTTCTTCTCATTAATCAATTGAAGAGTTGCAACCCTTAATGAGTTGGTCTTCATGTTTCCAATCCTTTTTCTCGTGAACCCCTGACTTGAGAGATGTTCCTTTGTGTCCTTATCAGACATATTATAAGGATGAGGAAATAATGGTTCATGAGTTGGAAATAATTTGTTCATTGAAGACAGCTTGTGTAGGGGACCCCTTCTTGGAAATGGTCTTTCATACCTGGTTGATTTCTTCAAAGAGGATTCTTTATGCTTTGGAGTATCCTTGGTGATTGCTTTCTCATATTCTATTTCAATGTTTTGATCAAGTAGTCTTTTCAATTTAGTTTCTTCTTCTTTCATTCCTTCATATGTCATTCCAAACACTTCATCTTGATCATATCCTTGATTGATCAGAAACATAGCTTTAATCATCAAGTCATCAGTTTATGCTTTGGATACCATGTCTTCCAGTGCGTGTTCTGTTTTCATGGGACTATCCATAAGAACATCCTTTTCAGCTTCATATCCACAAGCAATCTCACCTTCTTCTAAATCAACTGCACCAGCCAATTTCTTCAATTGAGCTTCTGCCTGGTCATGCTCTTCCAAAAATTCAGCAATTGCTGCTAGACTTCGGGGTCATCCTTTTGTTTCTTAACTGGTTCTTCTTCAACTATTGGTCTCTTACCCTTAGCCTTTTCAGCTAAGTATTTCCTTTTTCAGGAGTAAGTGTGAAGTTGAGGGCTAGAGGTTTCAGCTTGTTCTACTACTTCAGGTACCTTTTCAGGTGTGCTTGGCTCTTGATCATTCAGTTTATTTTTCTCTTCTCTTTCTTTTATGTTTTTGTTTCTTCTTTCTTTTCCTTTTCATTTTCCTCTTTATTTTCTTTTTCATATTCTTCTTTCTTTTTATTTTTCATACATTTCCTTTATTTTTTCTTTTTGTTCTTCATATAAAGAGATAGTAGGGACAATTTGCAAAGTCAATTCCTTCTCCAAAGGCACTGGTGACATAGGGATAAAAACAATAGGCTCAGAATCAGTTCTTTGATTGTTTACAAATTCCTAAAAGTCATTATCAATGCTGAGTTTTTCAGATGAAAAATTATACAATGCACTGAAGAGTTCTTCAAATTCAGCTTTCTCATAGTTAGAGTCATCTGTGTTTCCAGAATATACTACCATATCTAGACTTTGATCATTAAACTCTATTTGACTTGCATCACCTCCTTTTTCTTCATTTTCATAAACATACTTGTTATCATCCATATCTTCCTTTTCTTGTTCTTCATCTTTCTATTCATCATCCACTTTAGTTCCTTGACTTTCAATTATTAGTTCTAGTTCAAAGATTCTTCTGTTTTGACTTTGAAGCTCTTTTACAAGACTAGAAATGATTTCTGCTTGTTCCTCAATGATGTTTCCTTGTTCCTCCATTGATATAGTCTGAATAGCAAGAGTGTCCACATGACCACTGATTTCTTCTTTGGAATGGTTTAGTGTAGCTTTTAAGTACTCATCTCCTTGTCGTTTTCTTTTTGTTCAGCTGCATATTTCTATTTTTGCTTTTTCAATTAATTTTCTTTCTCATCCAGCTCTAAAATTCTATCATTGATGATTCCAGCTCTCCTATTTAGAGTTCTTTTCATCCTTTCCACTTTCAGTAAAAGTTCAGATATTAGCTCATCCTTTTCATCAGGCCTGTTAATGTTAGATTCAACATAACTCTCTGAAGGAGCAGCCTCAGAAGGTGCTTTCATAGCAGGGATTTGATCATGATGATCCTCCTCATCAGAAGATGATTTGGATGATTTTGATGCAGTTGTTGATCCTTCTATTTTAGTAGGGTGACCATGGGATGATGGTAAAGGTTGGTAAGGTGACATAGGTGATTGATATGGTGGTGATATTGGAGATTGATGATGAGGTGCTATAGGTGCAGGTTAAGGGGTTGTTTGTGGTGTTGGTTGTGGTGATTGTTGTGGTTGTGGTTGTGGTAATGTTTGTGGAGATGGTTGTGGTGAAGGTTGAGGTATTGGTTGTGGAGATGGTTGTGCTATTTGTTGTGGTGGTGGTTGAGGTATTGGTTGTGGTAGTTGTTGAGCTATTGGTTGTGGTGGTGGTTGAGCTTGACCTACTTGATTTAAATCCTGAATCATCCAAGGAAGAAGGGGTGAGTGGGCACCACTGTAAAAGATCCTTGGGTCCTTCTTCTTGATGTATTTATAGGATCTTGCATCATAATGAGGGATGTTAAGCACAAGTCCTTCATCAACAATGTCATGGAATGATTCATTGATTAGACATTGAATGAGTCTGGGATACATTAGAAACTTGTATCTTAATCCTTCTTGAATATTAGAGATTAGGCCATTGAACACATATGCAGACATATTAAACGGCCTATTGGTGCAGAGAGCACATATTGCAGAAGATGTGAGGACTGGAATGTCATTCCATCCTGTTTTTCTTTTTGACAGACAGTGTTAGAACATATGAATTAGGAACCTCCGAGGTAGATCCACTAATCCTTTAACTATCAGTTTGCTACATAATCTCTTTCATAACCAATTTCAATGAAAAATGTGGTTATTTCTTCATCATCTAGTTCCAGAGGATCATTAGCATTATCACCAAATTGTAGACATCTTCTAACAGACTCTTCTGTGATCCTCAGAGTGAGCTCATTGTTGATTCTCTCTGTTAATGCTCTTACACCACCAGCTTCAACTACCTTGGCTGTGTCCCAGAAGGACGTGATGGGATTCTCGTAAATTGTTGGTCTCACATTCATGGCATATGCTACCCTTGTGGTAGATAAGAATCTTATCATATCTCTAAGTCCTTCAGCTTCAGGCACATGAGGGCTTAAATAACCGTTGACGTTATGGAGCTTGCTCCATGTAAGATTTGCCATGTACTATGCACAAGAGACATCTGTGTAGTTATCAGTTTGACTTTAAATTGACAAGGAAAACTGCTTGTCATTTCTATTGAATTGCTGTCATGGCAAATGGTGAGTTTTTCATTTAACAATCACAGTTTCAATGTTTGAACCATTAAAGAGATATTGTTTTATTTATTTGTTTCAAATGTGTAATTTTAACATGCTCTGTTCTTACAACGAACATGAATATCAAGATTTTCATGATGACAAGAATTTCTGTTAGTTTTCATGCTCATTGAAGTCTCACTATAAAGTCTCTCAAATTTGAAAAGTATTAAATGACCCGTTTGAATTCCTTGAAATAGTCAAATAATACATTTTGAATGATTTTACAAGTTTAAAAGCAGATACAGTCACCACTGTAGCAAATGCTTAGGGTTAATTTGTTTGACTTTTGGTCATCCGCATTTGTTGACTGTAGCAAATGCGGAAGACGAACTTTTGACATTGACAGTCCGCATTTGGCTACTTCTGGTCATCCACATTTGTTAACTGTAGCAAATGCGGAAGACAAACTTTTGACAGACTGTCCGCATTTCGCTACTGTTGTACATGCCGAACTTTTGTTTCTTCTTATTTTTATTCTTTCCGCATTTGAGTAATGTTGCAAATGCAGAAGTTAAAACTTGAAACCTTTGGTTGTCCGCATTTGTGTTGTAGTAAGTGCGGAAGAATAACTTGTGATTGTGTTCATCAACATTCACTGTAACAAATGCAGTAGAGTTACTTGTTTTATCCTATCAGTATTTCTACACAGTAGCAAATGCGATCGAACAAAGTCAATCAACATTTGGCCAATGATACCAAATACGGTTGACAACACTTGGTCAACATTGCACTGTAGAAAATGGGATAAAGACCTGTTCATCCACATTTGTTAACTGTAGCAAATACGGTAGAGTAAATTCCACATCTACTTCACACACTAATGCGGTAGAGTAAAATCATTGTCTGCATTAGTTGCATTTAAGAAAAATATATTGTTACCCGCATTAGTTACATGCATGGGTTACCTTCATCCGCATTAACTAATGCACTTACCTGCATTAGCTTTGGAACTTAATCAAAAGTTAATGTGATTGAATTGATTATTCATCTTATGAAGATTTGTCCTTGATTGATTTTTCTTATGAAGTTGACTGTTGAAGTTGTCAATTCTTGCTTGGATTGACTTGTATGTCACAATTGATACAACTTTCCCAATTTTGAAAGATCTTGGACTTATCATGCTTCAAGAATCTACATAAGCTGAGATATAATGGTATGACTTATTGCAACAACACCAACTAAAATTCTTTTTGTTTTGTTTTTCAAAATTAAGTTAATAAACAAAAATTTGGACTTACTCAAAAATTTTAAATTACCCCCCCTAAAGTTTATGTCCACATTTGGATAGAAACTTTAATGATTTAAAACATGATGTGCTGAAAGATTTTTCATGTTGATCCACATTGGGATTCTTTTCACTTCACTTTGGAAGGTGTTACATGATAGGATTCGTTTGTTCATTCACTTGGAATGTACTACTTTGTTGATTCATCCATTTTTGGATGTGTTCCACATTGGGAATCTTTTGGGTGTGCAATTTTCATTAGGTCTTTGCTCAGCAAAACAAAGATGAAACATGATGTGCTAAAAGAGATTCATAAAGTATAATTACCTGGTGTGTTTAGGCTACTACACACACATGCATTCAGAAAAGCCAATACATACCTATACTTTGTGACTAGTGTTTCAAAATTGAATATGTCTTTAATTCATCACTGTATGTATCTTTTCTTCCAAGTTGAGCCTACCAACAAATCTGATAAGTCATTTCGGTCTTTTACATTTCGAAACTAAGCACAGTGAATGATATAACGACTGTAATTATATCATTTCCCATAGAATTCTTTTCTTCATCAAACTTGATTTCTTTTTGTGATTTTCTGATGTTTTAAATTGTTTTTGATGTTTTTCATAGTTTTTACTCAAGGTTAATCATGCCAATTGACTGAACTAATAATTCAAACCTACTAGGTTCAAATGCCTTGGTAAACAATTAGCTAATTGATTTTCAGTTGGTACTTGAATCAATTTGATTAAACCCTTTTGAGCATAGTCTCTCAAAAAATGATATCTAATCTCAATATGTTATGTTTTTTAATGCTGAACTGGATTATTAGTTATAAAGATAGCAACTGTGTTGTCAATATAAATTGGTGTGTGCAAGAAGTTAAAACCATAATCAAGCATCTGGTTTTGAATCCAGAGAACTTGAGAGCTACATGCTAATGCGGCTATATAATCAGCTTCTGCTGTGGACACAGACACATTTGTCTGCTTCTTGCATTGCCCGGATACTAGTCTGGGACCAATAAATTGACAACCGCCGGAAGTGGATTTTCTGTTGAAGTTGCATCCTCCATAATCATTGTCTGTGTAGGCATAGAGATTTTTGGATACCATAATCCAAGAGCTGGCTTGCCCTTTAGATATCTGAATATCCTCTTGATTGCGTTCACATATGATTCTTTTGGATCATATCTGGTACACACACAAACACCAAACATAATGTCAGGCCTACTAGCTGTTAGATACATAAGTGAACCTATCACTGATCGATAGTGAGTCTGATCCACTAATTTGCCTTTAGGGTCAGGTCCAATCTTCACTTTACTATCCATATGAGTTCTCATAGACTAACAGTCAGCAAAGTGGAATTTTTATCAACATGGTTTCTACATATTTTGATTGGTTGATAAAGATTCCATTTGTTGTTTATTGACCTTGCACCCCTAGAAAGAAGGTGAGTTCCCCCATAGCACTTATTTGGAACTTTGAATGCATAAGGTCTTCAAATTCTTTGCAGAGTTGCTTGTTTGTCGAGACAAATATAATGTCATCCACGTAGATATAGACTAACAGCATGTCTTTCCCTCTTATTCTTCCGAAGAGAGTCTGATCATTCTTTCCTTTTCATACCCATGTTCAAGAAGAAGGATGATAGAGTCTCATACCACTTTCTTGGTGCTTGATGAAGACCATACAGAGCTTTGTCAAGCTTGTAAGCTCTATAAGGGAAATCTGGATCTTTAAATCCAGGTGGTTGACTCACATAGACTTCTTCAGTAATCTTTCCATAAAGGAAGGCACACTTTACATCCATTTGATAAATAGTAAATTTCATGCACGCAGAATATGCAAGAAAGATTCTGATTGCTTCTAGTCTGGCAACAGGAGCAAACACTTCGTCGTAGTCGATTCCTTCTTCCTGAGTGTATCCCTATGCCACTAGTCTTGCTTTATTTCTGATGACTATCCCTCTATCACTAGTCTTGTTCCTGTACAGCCATCTGTACCGATAGGGTATTGTCCTTCGGGAAGATCTACCAGCTGCCATACTTCTTGCTTCTTGAATTGGAGCAATTCTTCCAGCATTGCTTCAATCCAACTATTGTCTTGAAGTGCCTCTTTGATGTTTTTGGGTACAGTTTGACATAGAAAGCAGGAGAACAAATAGATGTTTGCAATACTAGACTTGCTTCTAGTCACCCTCTCATTAAGATCACTAATAATGGTTTCAACTGGATGATTCTTGTGTATTCTTGTGGTTGGAATGGTGTCATAAGCAATAGTTACATCAAGATTGGAGACATTCAGTTCATTATGGTCAGAGGCACATTCATCTTGTATTGTTGTTGAGTTATGAAGATTGTCAACTTCTGTTTCAGTAACTGCTACATCTTCAGCAGCACTGAGATTGCTTGCATCATTTGATGTACCTTGTGTTTCTACTGGATAAGAAGCCTGTTTTTTATTTCTGATCTCATTTGATAAGTCATCTGAGTGAGATGGTACCGGGCTGGGACCTTCTTCAGAAGAAACACTAAGGTTTTATGACAGTTGTCTGATGGGATCAGCTTGAAGAGGAACATCTTCATTCATATTTTCATCAAATGTAGATGGAACAATGGATAATTATTTCTTCTTTCTACAGTTGATGAAGTATCACCTAAATGTATATTTCCTGCATTAGACAAGTGAAAATGGTCAAATGATTTAGTAAATGTGTCAATATCAAACAACCAGTCAGGACCATTTGAAGATTTGGGAAATGAATGTTCTTTGAATTGAACATTTGTAGATTCATCAATAATGTTCAATCTAGGATTGAACACTCTATAAGCCTTTGAGACAGATGAATAACCTACAAAGAATCCTTCATCAGACTTGGATAAGAATTTTCCCAAATGATCACAGGTGTTTAATATTGCGACTGGACAACCAAATGATTTGAGGAATCCAATAAATGGTTTCCTATGGAGGATCAGTTCATAAGGTGTCATATTATTTTTTCTTTAACAATGAGAGTTCGATTTTGCACAAAGCACGATGTGTTAACTGCTTCTTCCCAGAAGCTGATTGGCAGTTTAGCATCGGCTAGCATCGTTCTTGCTGCTTCAATCAGTGTTCTATTTTGCTTTTCAGCTACCCCTTTTTGTTGAGGAGTTCTAGCTGCATTGAATTGATGAGCAATGCCTTTGGTTGCACAAAAAGAACTCATATTTTCATTTTTAAACTCTGTACCATTATCACTTCTTATTATTTTGACCTTAAGATCAAGTTGATTTTCAAATTTAATGATAATTTCTTGAATGATTTGGGATGCTTCGTTTTATGAAGTAGGAAGAACACCCATGTGAATCGAGAAAAGTCGTCAATGATCACTAAACAATATTGTTTCTTTCCCATACTCATTACATGAGTTGGTCCAAATAGATCCATGTGAAGT
The DNA here is from genome assembly GCA_025506515.1 of Flaveria trinervia. NCBI lineage: Eukaryota > Viridiplantae > Streptophyta > Magnoliopsida > Asterales > Asteraceae > Flaveria > Flaveria trinervia. Next base: position 39,524,744 of record CM046448.1, on the reverse strand, counting down.
AACTTCAATGTAGTATTGTTAGTGTTCACCAGCTTGGTTTTGTGAGACGATTTGTGTTGTTTTCCTTTGAGGCACACTGAACATTGATCAATAAAATTGAATTCTTTTTGAGGAAGACCAATGACATGGTTTCCTTTGCTAACTTGTTCATATTTTTAAAGTTATTATGCCCCAAACGTCTATGCCAAAGTTGTGACTTATCAAATGATGCTTTAGACAAGAGACATGTTTCTTCCTTAGGTGATCCAGATCACAGGTTTAAGACATATGTATTATTCTTCCTCGGAGTCTTTAAGACAACCCATTCTTCAAGGATCTGAAATCCAGGTTTCAGAATGTAGCAGTGAGTGTCTATAAAGTGAGTGGAATATTTTTTGTCACAGATCTGAGACACGATTAGCAGATTGAAATTCAGTTGTTCACAGTAATGCACTATGTCAAAGCTCAGCATCCTGTTTATCACAGATCCTTCTCCAGTAATTCTACCACCTTCTGAATCTCCACCGAATGCCACAGTAGTTCCTTGTATGTACTTGAAGTCATGAAGGAGGGAACGATCTCTATTCATTTGTTGGGAGCATCCACTTTCTACTTAACATAGGCTATTAGACCTGTGTGGATGAACCTACAAGCAAAAAGAACTAATTAGAATGAGGAACCCAAGCCATGATGGTCTTGGGTTTCCCGTTCCTATTCATGATAATCACCTCCTGGTATTTCCATCTGAATGTGATTTGGACGGAGGTGTTCTGGGAAATTTTTGATGATGATTGGTCGAGTCATCTCATCAACATCTACTGAAGATTCAGATGAATAATAAAAACGTTGGTCTCTATTTCTTTGTAAAAATTTAGCCCGGGTTTCATTATCAAAAGTTGGTTTTTGCTTAGGAAGGTCTAGTTTGTGTTTCATTGTGAGATGATTTCTTTGATCCTTCCTTAATTCTTTCAAGTTATTTCTATCATTTGTTGATTTAGGTGTCCTAGATTGAGTATTATGAAGATGAGGTCTGACAGAATGCATCACAATAGATGTTTTTGAGATGGGCTTGTGTTGGGGAATTCTCAACCCCTTCTTATTAAAGTAAAAATCAGATGTATTGTGATTGTTTATGTCACCGATTGAACAATACTTGTTGAAATAGCAATTTTTGGTGGAGTGATTATTCATATCATAGATAGAACAATATTGATTGAAGAAGCCTTTATCTGTCTTTGTGACTGAACATGTCACAAATGTCACCATACATTTGTTTGTTTCTTGAATCAGACTTTTTCTTGTGTGACTCAACTGATATTTTCTTTTGATGATTCACTTTTTTTTCTTTAGGCGATGAATTAGAATCAGCCCTTTTAGTAGTTTGCTTCACAACACTACTTTTGTTCAATTGTCTGGGTTGTTTCTGTTTCTTCAACCTATTTCTCACTTCTTTCTCAAACTGGTCAACATGTTCCTTGTTACAGATATCAAACCCAACTCCCTGCCTTAACCTTGATGACTGAGGGTCTGATGATGTTTTATGTGTTGAACTCAGTTTTTACAATTTGTTTCTTTTTTAGTGAAACCTTTTCTGATTTGCTTGAATTTTATGGAGATATAGTCTCATTATCACAACTACTCTCAGTAGTGGGTTTCACTGCCTTGACATATTTCTTTTTTCCTTGTAAAACAGATGGTATGAATTCTATAAAAGGTACAATTGCTTTTATAGGGCTTGATGGTTTCATGACACTCACTGTCTTGTCTGAACACTCTTTAATTTTGATTGGGTGACCTAATTTGATTTTATCCTTATTGTTTCAATATAAAAATCAGGTTTGTTTTGAGGATTTGTCACTTTTTTTACTACAGATTTAGGTTCCATAGTTTTAGGTTCAATTGCTTCAGAGAGTGAGACAGAGTTAGGCATGATAGTGTAGTTGTCATTGTATGGTGGAGGATATGAATTATACCCAATCCCTAAGATGTCCTTTGGATCCTTTTGGAAATCCAGCATCTCTTGCAGCTTGACTGAAGACATTTGAAACTTTTCAAGTTTCACTTCAGTCATAGATTGTTGAGCTTTAGCTTGAGCTAACTTTTCAGTAAGTAGCTCATTCTCAACTGCAAGAGTGTATTTCTCACCATGCAGTTTTTCTATGTCTAAAATGAGAGATTTGATTTTGATTTCAAAGCTTTTTAGTTCTCTCTTCATTATTTTTGACTTCACTTTTTCTTCATTGATTTTATCTGCCAGTTTATGGTTGTGTTCCCTATACTCTTGTAATTCATTAATGCATTTTTCACTACAAAGGTTAGTTTTTACCTCAGTAGGCATTGGAGATGGTCAATCGTTGATGTGAGCCATAAAAGCATGATTTTGGAATTGAGGCTTGACTTCCTCGGCATACACACTCCAGTCACATACCCCATCTTGTTTTATCACAAGGGCACTAGCTGAAGGCTGACTGCTTGCATGAGCTTGATTTGTCAGCTGTGGTTGATTCTGGTATGTTTGTTGATGATGAGAATAATGGTACTGCTGTTGTTAGTTGTTGGAGTGATAGCTTGAGTTGGGCTGTGATGATGATTGGCCTGGAGAGTTCCTTTGATAGTTGTTTCTCTTGGGGGCACTGCACTCTCTCGAGAACTGGCCAGTCATGCCACAGTTAAAGCATTTCACCTTGGATTTATCATATCCAAGTTTTGTGTTCTCATTCAGGCTCAGCTTTCTTCCTTTTCCGAAGATTTTCTGGCTCTCATGGCAATCATTGCCATTTGCCACTATAGATCCATTTCCTCCACATCATCAGGATCCATTTTTTCCAAATCTTCCTGAATTAGATAAGCAGAAGTGAGTCTTCCTCCCAGGTAGGCTTCAAAGCTTGCAACAAAGGCATTGTAAGTTGCCTTTTGCTATTCTAATCTTGAGTCTTCAGGAGAGGTTTGAGGAGCAGTAGAGAATTTAGGTGCTTGTGATGGAGTTGATGGATGATTGATTGGTAAAGTTGCAATGATCCTAGTGTTGTTCATTTGATCCCTTGATGAGATGAAATCATCTTCCTCAGTGATCAAAACATTTTCCACAGAATGAGATTCTGAAGGGAATTTGAAAGCCTCAATCACTCTTGGTCCACCAAGGTTTCTGCTTCTTTCATCATGTTCCAAAGCTTCAATTTTGGCTATCATAATGTCTAAAGTGGTACTCTCAAGATCAAGAGTATTTTTCAGCATGGTTACATTCTGTTTCCAGCTTTCAGGGAGATTGTGAAGCATTTTCTTGTTAAGTTCTTTAATCTTGTAAGTGACTCCTATGATTTCCAAGTCAGTTACCAATTGTACAAATCTATGCAGTTGTTTAGATATTGATTCTCCTTTGGTGTGGTGGAATGTTTCATACTGATTGACCAGCTTGTCTTTGTTGATTTCAGTCACCTTACTGCTTCCTTCACACATGATTTTCAATGCATCCCAAACAGCTTTAGCTAACTCCATACTTTTCCAATCTTTTTAGCACATCCATCTTGAGTGCATGAGTCAAAATTGAGTATGCTTTAAGGTCAATCTTGATTTTCTTATAGTCATCTTCATCCAGAGTTAAGTCTTCAATGGGTATTCTAGCAGTCTTGTAAAGTGTAGCTTGAGTTGTTGATAGAGTAACAGGGATGTGTGGACCCTTGCATATTGAAATCCATAAATCAGGATCTACACCTATGATGTAATTTCTAAACCTTATTCTCCACTGTTTAAACTCAGATTCGTGTTTAAGCATGGGATGTTTAGGTGTATGACCAAGTTCAATGTAATTGTTAGAATCCATTTTAATTTGTGTAAGTATAGATTTAGTTGATTTTAAGATTGATTATGTTTTATGAGTGCAACTTGTTCAAGTAGTTCTTTCAAGGTTCAGAATGAGTTCTGTAATGATTTTCTTATTGTTTGACAGGAGTATTCTTGTTGTTTACTAAGTAGAGATGATGATGTCCACTACTAGCAACTTGATTACCAGATCAATCGAATTCTATTCAGTCTATGCGCGGATCTGAAAGAGAACCGAGAGCCAAAGCTCTGATATCAATTAACTGGGGTTGAGTAAGAGTGATATTCTTACTGTGAATCTAATATGGTAATCAAGTCAATGATTGAGTGGCGGAAACAAACAATCAAAGAACATTCAATGCAAGAAAAATACTCATAAATGTACGAGGTATCTATTCTACAAAAATTCTCTATCTATCATCCGTTGCCTCATGTACGAGGTATCTATTCTATTTATAGGCAGACAAGATACCTTTTACAAAATGACTAAACTACCCCTGACCTATTACATCATAACTAGTCAAAGTCTTCATCCGCATCTTTGGTTGTTCATCCTCATTGACAAACGCGGATGAGTTAACTTGATCAGCATTTATTCACTTGATCAACTGCATTAGTATGTTGATCATCTGTATTGGTTAATGCGGATGAACAAATACTTGTGTGCATTTGTTCGGTCATCTGCATTTGTCAATGCGGATGAGCAAAGTCTTGTCTGCATTTACTTTGTCTTCCGCATTAGTCAAAGCGGAAGAGTAAGTACTTGTCCGCATTTATTTTTGGGTCTTCCGCATTTGTCAATGCGGAAGAACAAATACTTGTCCGTATTTGTTATGTGCCTTCCGCATTAACAACTGCGGGAGACAATACTTTATTCTTCTAAGCAGATTCTTCATCCGCATTTCTTCTTGGACTTAAGGGATTTCAGCAGAACAATCATTAAATCACCCATTGAGTTGGCATGTATTATCCTTTCAAGGGTCCAACAATGAGATACTTATACTACGTCCTACAACAGGCTATACTTTGAAAGCCAGCTGGATACAATTGACTAGACACAAACAAAACCAATTGTAGAGTCAAAAGGCAGATTGCCTTTTGACTAGTGACTATGACATGACATAGCTCACATCCTTATCTATTACAAAAAGGATAAAGTACATGAAGTAGAAAGTTGCAGACTCAAGACTTCAATGTACAGTTACCAAAAGCATGGACCTTTTCACCAACTCATGTAAGTTGGTGACCTTATAGAGATGCAGCGGAAATGTGTCCCAGCTTTATGAAAAAGTACATAAGATAAAGCATGTGTCAAAAGTCTTCGGAAGAAATCTGTCTATATAAGTTGACGCTTCGGAAGACTTTGTCTCTGAGGCTTCAGAAGACTTCATATTTGGCTTCGGAAGATATTGGTCTTGGCTTCGGAAGATATTGTTCTTGGCTTCGGAAGATCTCACACTTATAATATTTTAGTTGCATGTGTGAAACTTCCAAAGCATTCTTCTTCAATGCACTTATGCTGCATGCAAGACAGACTTTGGCTGTTTAGGTTGTATCAGCCTCTTCATTAATCTCTACAAATAGTACCTAAGAATATCAAAGAGGCTCTTCAAGACAATAGCTGGATTAAAGCAATATAGATAGAATTGCTGCAATTCAAGAAACAAGAAGTATGGCAACTGGTAGATCTTTTCGAAGACAATACCCTATCGGTACTAGATGGCTGTATAAAAACAAAACTAATGATAGAGGTATTGTCATAAAAAACAAAGCAAGATTAGTGGCATAGGGGTATACACATGAAGAATGAATTGATTATGATGAAGTGTTTGCACCTATTACCATATTAGAAGCAATAAGAATCTTTCTTGCATACTCAGCATCCATGAAATCCACTGTTTATAAAATGGATATAAAGTGTGCTTTCTTGTATGGAAAGATTGCTGAAGATGTCTATATGAGTCAACCACCTAGATTTGAAGATCTTGATTTTCCTCATAGGGTGTACAAGCTTGACAAAGCCTTGGTCTTCACCAAGCCCTGAGGAAGTGGTACGAGACTCTATCATCTTTCCTTCTTAAACATGGATATGGAAGAGGAAAGATTGATCAGACTCTCTTCAGAAAAACAAGAGGAAGAGACATGTAGCAAGTCCAGATCTTCGTGGATGATATCATTTTGGGCACAACAAACAAGCTACTCTATAAAGATTTTGAAGGCCTTATGCATTCAAAATTCTAAATGAGTGCAATGGGAGAACTCATATTCTTTCTAGGAGTGCAAGTCCAATAGACGGCAGATGGAATCTTCATTAATCAATCAAAATATGTGGAAACAATGTTGAAGAAATTCCACTTTGTTGATTGTATGTCTATGAGAACACCTGTTGATACTAAAGTGAAGATAGGTCATTATCCATAAGGCAAACCAGTGGATCAGGCTCAATATCGATCTAGATTGATCCAATTATGTATCTAATAGCCAGTAGGCCTGACATTATGTTTGGTGTTTGTGTGTGTGCCTTATATCAAGAAGATCTCAAGGAATCTCATGTGCCTGTTGTCAAAAGGATATTCAGATATCTAAAGGGCAAGCCTGCTCTTGAATTGTGGTATCCAAAGGAAGGAAACTTCAATCTCAATGCATACACTGACAGTGACTATGGGGGATACAACTTTAATAGGAAGTCCACATTTGGCGGTTGTCAATTTCTTGGTCCCAGACTGGTCTCCTGGCAATGCAAGAAGCAGACAAACATATCCCTTTCAAATGCAAAAGCTGAATACATAGCAACATCAGCTTGTTGCTCTCAAGTTCTTTGGATTCAAAACCAGATGCTTAATTATGGTGTTAACTTCTTGCACACTCCAGTTCAAATTGACAATACAACAACTATTTATAGTATAAATAATCCAGTTCAACACTAAAAACAAAACATATTGAAATTAGATATCACTTTTTCAAAGACTATGCTGAAAAAGGGTTAATCAAATTGATTCAAGGTCACACTGAAAATCAATTGGCTGATTTATTCACCAAGGCATTTAAACCTAGTAGGTTTGAATTCCTAGTTCAATCAATTGGCATGAATAACCTTGAGTAAAATCAAAAAAAATTAAAAACCATCATAAACAAGAAAAACAATTTAAAATTTTGGAAAATTACAAAAAGAAGTCAATTTTGATGAAGAAAATGATTTATATACCAAGGGAAATGATATAATTACCATCGTTATATCATTCACTGTGCTTAATTTAAAATTTGAAAGACTGACATGACTTACCTGATAAGTGGGTAGGCTCAACTTGGAAGAGAAGATATATGTTGTGATAAATTAAAATTTTATTCAATGGTGAAACACTCATCTTAGAGTATAGTTATGTATTGGCTTATCCAAGTGGATGTGTGTGTAGTAATCTAAACACACCAGGTAATGATACTTTATGAAACTCTTTCACCTGCATTAATTTTATCTCTATTTTGCTAAGCAAAAACCTGATGAAACAAGCACATAGTGCAGATGAATTAATCCAAAAGATTCCCAATGCTTTGGATGCTTTAGCAGATTAACCCAGAAGAACAACCAAAAGAATAAGAAGCTCCTGTTGATGAGCCTAATCAAGAAGAAGAACAAGTTGCTCATGATCAACAAACTGTTGTTGAGCAAGCTACTAAAAAGGATGAAGGATAGAGGTTAGTGTCACCCCAAGTTAATATAGGGGATGATCTTCACACTAGACCTTCTGTTCATGATGCTGATATGGCTTCACCTTTTATGCCCACACCAATACCATCACCACAAAGATTATCAGTCTCATCACCATAATCACATCCCATCATCTCTCCACATATATCACCCATACACTCTCCCCATGTTTCACTAATCCATCTCTCACATATATCTCCTGTATAATCATCTCCTTCTACTACTAAGCATGTTGAGTATGGTGAATCTACCAGCTCTTCAAAGGAGCCAAATCATCATCTGAGGAGGAGGATCATCAAAGATAGATGCCTATTAGGCAAGTTACTTTTGAGGCTACTCCATCTGAAAGTTATGCTGAATTAGGAGTAAACAGGTCTGATGGAAAGGATGAGATGATCTTAGAACTATTGAAGAAAGTAGCCAAGATGGAAAAACTACTAAATAGAAGGTTTGGTATCATTCAAGATAGAATTCTAGAATTGGATGAAAAGGAGGAGTTGAAAGATTTCAAAGAAAAGTATGAGGTTGAGAAGAAAGAAAAAGAAAAGGAGATAGAAAGTTTAAAGGTTGCTCTTCAGCATTCAAGGGAAGAAGTGGTCATGTTGAAACTTTAGTCATCTAGACAATTGCTATGGAAAAACAAGAAGGAATGATTAAAGAACAAGTTGATATCATCATGGACTTGTAGAAACAAACAGAAACTCTAAACAAGAGAGTCTTTGAGTTAGAGCTGCTTGTCATGATTAAAAGAGAAGTTGAAATGGAGAAAGATGATAAGGAGAGAAAATAGAAGAGAAAAGAAAATGAAAAAGTAATAAAGATGACAGTGATGAAGGTTCATTAGGGGAGAGTGGTTATAACTCCCCTCCTAGAAAAAAGATGAAATGCACTAAGTCTGAAAAAGAGACTAAAACCAGTGAAACTAAATAGGATGAACACAACATGCAAATGATGATCTACACATGAAAACAAGAAGAAACTCACACTAAAGAGACTGAATTCAGTGACATGATCAATGCTCTTGATAGCTTTACTAATAAAGACTTTATTATTGATGATGAATTTTAGGACTTCATTGGAGATCATAGACAAGAAGCAGAGCCTATTCTAATTATTCCTCAATCTCCTATCCTACTTGAGAAGGAATTGAGTCATCTATTTATACCTATTGTGTCTCTCACTGATGAGCAAAAGGAGTTGATAAGAAAGTTTTGTGTAGAACAACAAAACAAAGAAGAATCAACAGCTGCTCCTAATGAAACAGAAAAGCCAACAGCTGAAAATGTGCTACAAGGAGATGAAATGGCTGAAACCTCTTCTGGTGCAATAATGCAAACCTATACCAGAAGGAGGAAATATTTAGCTGAAAAGGCAAAAGGTAAAAAGCCAATGGTAGAAGAACCCATCAAGAAAAAGCAAAAAGATGACTCCAAAAGCCTTGCAACCATTGTTGAATTCTTAGAAGAACATGATAAGAAAGCCCAACTAAAAAAGAAGACTGAATTCATTGACCTTGAAGAAGGAAAGATAGAGGGTGCCTATGTGGCAAATGAACCAATTGTTCATGAAAGCCCTATGAAAAAGGAGTCACCAGTCAAGGAGATGGTAGAGAAAGCTCAACCTGATGATCTGATGGTGAAAGCAATGTGTTTGATCAACCATGGGTATGACCTTGATGAGGTATTTGGGTTAACCTATGAGGGAATGACGGCATAAGAAGAAAAACTAAACAAGCTACTGGACCCTACATATGATACCGAGTATGAAAAGACTCTCTCACCCAAAGCTCCAGTATTCAAATCATTTTCTAAGGCAAAGCAGACATCTACTCCTCAACTACTGTATCCTGATCCCTACAGTATAACTGACAGGGAAATGAAGGACTATCTATCTAGGTAAGGATTCACAAGGAGAAATCTGGGCAACACAAAAACAAACTCTCTAAGGGCTGCCATCCTTAGATTGATTAATGAAAAGAAAGAAAGGCTAAACAAACCAGAAGATGAGATACAAGTAAAAAATCAAGAACTAGAGTCTCAGCATAAGACATGCAGCTCACCCATAGAGAACATGACTCTTGGCACCTATTTTGCGCAGATATCCCGAGTGGTTTGCAAAGCCTCACAACTGAAACTTCAAGAAGCCTCACCACTACAGATATGATTAGAGGTGTGTCAAATGCCCAGGGCAAGACTGATTAGAATATTATTTCCTGGATGTATGACAGTGACTGGAACATGTTTATGGTTAAAAAGATTTCAGGATTAGTCCAATCCTTCATAGAGTACTCTACTCTAGTGGACTCCCTAGAAATCCATGATTTGAAAGAACTAGCCAAACTAGAGTTGATTAATCACAAGGCTATGTTCAGGGGTTATCAATTAAAGATTTTTTGAGAATGTTTAAAAAACAAACAACTTTAAATCTCTCAAGGCTATCTGCATGAGGAAAGATAGATCCTTTGTTAACCCTCTAGAGAAGAAGAGAACAAAAACAGCTGAAGAGGTGGTGTTCCCTGAGCTCAAGGTGAAGCCACTGAATCTTTGAAAAGAAAGATGGTAGCTGGAACTCACTCCTCCAAACCAATCTCAAATGTCTATTATGATGAAAGGACATATGAGTTGGTGATTGAAAGAAGATGGGGAGGAAAAGAAGGAGATAAAGTCAGACTGTTTAGTGGATATGAGGTGAGATTGTTAGATGAATCCTATATCCACTACATGTATATAAGGCATTTCAAAGAGATAAACAACAAGATGGGAGAAGAAGATATGCATTTCTTTCTGAAATGTATAAAGATTCTAAAGATGGCATTTGATAGAATCAATGCTAAGAAAGAGCAAAGGAAGAAAAAGAAGACTCCCCTGCATTGGGAAATATTGTGAAGTTAGAAGTGGATGTGGATGGAGCTTTGTTGATTCATAGAGATGGGTTGTCCACAGTTTCAAAATGGGAACCAATTTCTTTAACGAAATTGCGCATAGAATGTCTACACAATGAGCCTGATGAAGATCCATGTGCTAAATAGAGATAAGATGTCTGAAGCCAATGACTTTGTCAACATGATAAAAGCCATTCTGGATCCATCCCAAGCAAAACCACTTATCCCTTCTCATACTCCTCAAGACCCAACAGATGCCTCACAACCTCATCCACCATCAAACCCTTGAAGTACATAGGTTGTATAATCCTTAGGGGGAGTATTGTTTAACCATAAAAGGATCATGCATGGCAATTTAAGTGGTAGGTTGATGGTTGTTCTAATGGAAATTCCACAAGTCTAGGAACCAATGCGGATGAAGAATCTGCAAAGAAAATAGAAGACAAGTGTTGACTAACCGCATTTGTAAATGCGGATGAACATTAAACAAATGCTGACAAGTGTTTGTTCTTCTGCATTAACAAATGCGAATAGTCGAAACAAATGCTAAAAAGTACTTTGTACATCCGCAATTACTAATACAGATGTCTAGCAACAACTGTGCATAAGTGTTTGTCCATCTACATTTGTCAATGCTGATGACCAAACACTAATGCCAAAGAAGAAAAGAGAAATGCTAATGAAGATCAACACACCTACATTAGTCAATGCGGATGAACAAAAGAAATTATATTGAACACTTTTGTACCTAGACTAGTTCTCTGATGTATAGGTTAAGGGTAGTTTAGTCATTTTACAAATTGCATGTTGTCAGCCTATAACTAGAATAGAAAACCTCATATGTGAGGTGACTGTTGATAGAATATGGTCAAAAAGAATATTTTGTTTAGTATTATGTTCACAAGGTCTATTGTTATTGTTTAATACTCAAACCCTAGCATTCACTGCAACCGTTTTCACCTTCATTAATAGAAAGAGCATTTATGAGTATTTCTTGCATTCAATGTTCTATAATTGTTTGATTTCGCCTTACAATCATTGACTCAATCATCATATTTGATCCTTGTTGATTCATATCAACAGAGAATATCATTCTCACACCCAGTCACCTTGCACCAAGAAGCTAACATCCTCCTGATTTTGATTTCTTGCTGTTGTTGTAGCCACCATAGTCATTATCAATGTAGCCATAGAGATTGAAGTTTTAATTCCTAGGAGACTAGAGACCAAGCATAGGAGATCCTTTGAGATATCTAAGAATTCTCTTCGTAGAGACTATGTGAGACACCTTTGTACCAGCATGATATCTTGCACATATGTAGGTTGAAAACATTATATCAGGTCTAGTTTCTGTGAGATACATCAAAGATGCAATAATTGCCCCATATTGATGATGATCAGTATCCTCCCCCTCAAAGTCAAGATAAAGATTGTGATTTCTAGGTATAGGAGTCTTTTCTAGCTTACAATCCTCTAAAATGTCATTGACATATTTAGATTGATTTATAAAGAACCCTTCCATCACTTGCTTTACTTGTATTCCAGGGAAAATGTCTATTTTCCCCTTGGTACTCATCTCAAACTTCTTCTTCATAATGCTCTCAAAGTCTTTACACATTTGGTCATTTGATGAAACAAATATAACATCATCAACATAGACTTGTACGATCAAAATGTCTTTCCTAGACTTTCTTATGAATAAAGTCTTGTTGATGGTACGTGTGGTGTAATCATTGTTCAGAGACAAAGTCTCATACCATAGCCAAGAGAGCTTTATCCAATTTGCATAATAGTTGGGGTGTTGTGGGTCTTCAACTCCTAGAGGTTGGCACACGTAGACTTCTCTATCAATATCCCCATATAGAGATGCACACTTGAAATCAAGCTAGTAGACTGTAAAATTCCAGGATGCTGCATAAGCAAAAAAGATCCTTACTACCTCAAGTCTTACAACAGGTGCAAAGACATCTTTGTAATCACTTCCTTCCTCTTACGTGTATCCTTGAACTACAAGGCATGCCTTATTCTTGATAATAAATCCTCTATTATCTCTCTTGTTCTGGAATACCTATTTTGTGCCAATGGGTACTTGACTTGATGGTAGTGGACATAGGTTCCAAACCTTTTGTTTCTTGAATTGAAGCAAATCCTCTTGCATTGATTCAACCTAACTAATAGGCTTCCTCTACCTTCCTTGGTTCCATCTAAGAAAGGAAGCATGTGTACAAGCAGACATTCCTATTATGAGTTTGTCCATTTGTTCTCACAGCTTCATAAACATCGTCAACGATGTTCCTAGTTGGGTGGGTGTTGTGATCATATCTAATTACTTGGAGAGATCCACATTTGAAAAGTTCTGCTTAGGATTTTGAACACTTGGACCAGCTAACGTCTCACGTTCATTTAATGAGGACTGATTGAATGAAGGAGAGACAACATTAGTATCATTTTGCAGTGAAGTGGCATTAACAGTTGCCGGTTCCTTCAAAATGTTGCTTGTATCAACTTCATGTTGTGCATTGTTTGAGTTCTCACTTGATGAGTTTTATGGCTCACCTTGTTGACAACTTGTTGAAGTTCCACTAGTTCTTGAGATAATCATGCTTTCTGACCTACTATTGATAGGATCTTAATGTTCAACAATTCTTGGAGAACTTAGAAAAGTTTGGGTAACTCAAAAAATTGGTCATCATTAGAATCACTTTGAGTACCTATTCCGGCTAAAACATTCTCACAACAATTTTTAGAATAGTTTGGAAATAATTCTAAATCAAAGATATGATCAGGTCCATTCCCCTTAACACAAAGAGTGTACTTATTAACAACAATGTTAGATAATTCTTCAAATTGTTGATTTTTGATGTTGTAAACTCTATGTAGGACCGTTTAAGGCATGTCACGTATAACATAAACACACAATAAGGAGATTTGTTTAATAACACTTAACATATCAAATAGGGAACTTGTAACATAATGGTTTGATACTTATAACACAAGCAAATATGAGACAGAACAAGAGACAAAAGAATACAAGTATTGGTTTTGAAGAATATTGTATATTGCTCTCATGTTTTTTGGAATTGTTACAAAGCATAAAGAAAGTTACAAGGACTTGAGATACTTTATGCTACATCCTACAGCTGCCATGCTTAGAAAGCCAGCTGCAAACATTTGATCTAGACAACAACAAAATCAAATGTAGAGTCAAAAAGGTAGATTGCCTTTTGACTAGTGACTAGGACATGCCATATCTCACATCCTAATATATTTCGAAAAGGATAAAATTAAATAAAGTAGAAATCATAGACTCTAGAACTCAATATACAGTTTCAATAAGCATGGACCTTTTCACCAACTTATTAAAGTTAGTGAGTCAATAGAGTTGCAACGGAAAGCGGTCCAGCTTTATGATAAAGTACATCAGATAAAGCATGTCTCACGTATCTTTGGAAGAAATTAGTCTTCACTTCTTGCCTTCAGAAGACTTTGTTTTTGAAGTTTCAGAAGACTTCACTTTTGGCTTCGGAAGATGTTGGTCTTGGCTTTAGAAGATTTTACACTAGATTAATTCTGATGCAAGGTGTAAAACATCCGAAGCATTTCTACTCTACAGTTAAGTGCATGCATGCAGGAAAGAATTAGAATGTTTTAAGTGCGTCAGCATTTCATGAAACGTTACAAATTCCCCCTAGGCTGATGCTATCAAAATATTTGAAGACCGTAGATGTTGACAGTCCCCTCATCATGATAATGACCATACCCTTCTTCATTAGATGGTTAGGATCACTCAGACTTTCAAAGTATCTTCTCATCTCAAATAGTTCATGTAGAGGTAGGTTTAACATGTCTTACCATGTGTAGACATCTTTACCACCTTGATCTCTAATTACATGCAAACTTTCCGGATTAGTAGTAAAGGTCCAAGATAAGATGTGTCTTCTTGATGCAAGAGGAGCTACTTGAATTGTAGTTGATTGAGCTACCTCTTCTTGCACTCTCTCAGGATGATCTGATTCATCCTGAGGTTTGGAGGTGGATGACTTTGACTTCTTCTTCTTTGACTTTGGTCTAGAAGCTATCCGTTTCCTCCTCTTTGTAAACATCAAGTAAGAAGGCTGGCCTGCATCACCTTGTGGTTTACTCTTGTTTTTTTATCAATGGGTCTACCTACCTCATAGGTTCACAAAGAGAGGGAGTTTGACCCTACTGTAGATCAAAAGATGAAGTTTGATAGGACTCAGTAGGAGGTCCAGGTTGTGTTGTCTCAAATTCTTCAACCTTAACCTCCACTTCTTGAGTGACTTGACTTGGAGGAGAATGTAAGTCAATGAGCTCTCCTCTTTTGATCTTCTGTTTGATCATTGTTATACGCTCATCCATGGTGGATAGAGACATTGGACCAAGTATCCTTTGAGAGAATCCATACAGCTTCAAGAAGCTCATCAGCCTTTGTCTGTTAGCAGTCTTCTTTTGACACTTTTGGATGATAGCTCTTAACTTGGCTGCTTCTTCCCTCATCTTTCTCTTTATTTCCTTTTGTTCTTTGACTACTTGAAGTTTGAGTTGTTTGAGATACTCAAATTCTCTATACTCAAAGGACAAAGGAAGAAGTGAGCTACCTAGTAGAGTCCTGTGGCAGTCAGGTAGCTGATCATATTTTGCCTTTCAGCTTCTTTGTCTACGTGAGGTTATGGAGTTGCCATAGTCTCTTGCACAGGACTTTCCAAACTAGAGAAAGGGTAGCAACATGCTTGTACAATATTTTTTTTTCTTTTTTTATTCTTTTATTTGGAGGAGCAACCTTGCATCCTCTACTTCCTTCCTCTCTTTAGGCACTTCCATAACTACTAGTTCATTTAGTTCTACTAAAAGGAGAGAAATGATCTTATCAATGGCATAGTTCATGCTTTGTAGGTAAGTAATCCTGATTGCCCTTAACTCATCATCTTGAGTGTTTGGTCTGGGGGCAGCCCTGATTGCAGTTTGCATGAAGCCTGAAGACCCAGTGGAATTTTCGCCCCATAGCTTCCTTTTCCTCTCTCTCTCCTCCTCCTCAATCTCCTTATGAGTCATTTTCCTTTTCTCTTTGTCACTCATAGACCTTTATGACTCATGGTGGAAAGAGCTTTGACCTTCATTGCTTGGAGTAACATCTATGCTATGGCTAGAGAAAGGTTGTGATACACCCTCACTAGTAGATGTTTCACTAAGGGGATGGATTGTTGAAGTTGTTGTTGTGAAACAGAGCTTACGATTTCTATCACTAGGCGTTTAGTCAAAGTTTTCCCTTTGAAGCTAACGTTAGGGTCCACCTCAACCTTCAGTTGACCAATAACATTACCTGATTCCTTTGTCTTCTTCTATGACTGAACTCTTCAATGATCCTATCTTGGATCCTTTGAACCGAACTGTCAGCTTGCCTAGATTGGCTTGGATTGGCAAGTTAAATGTTGACAAGTTCAAGACCTTCATAGAAGTTCAAGGTCTAAAAATTGAAAACTTCTTATTGTCTTTGAACTCTATGAAGTATTAGGGCTCTTCAATCAACATCATACCTCCACCCAATAAAGTAATTTGAAGCTCCTTCGAGTGGAGTTCACATAGCCCTCAGAATTCCCTCCTCAAAGGGACTCTGAATGAGTGAGCGTAGTGAGTCCACATCAAATTGAACTTAAGAGATTGCTGAGCATGGACAAATGCAAGTGAGAATGGTGAGTCCTCATTGTCCATACTCTGTGAAAAACTCCCATGTTCTATGATATTTGTCTCCCTTTTTGGTAGCATCACCCACTTGCATAGGTGAGCTAGGAGTTAGGTTAATCACATCCACAGGTTCTTGTTTTCCTGGATGAGCTCCTCTTAAAGGTCTCCCAGCTAGTTTTTCCCTAATATAAGATATCTCAAGTTGTTTATCATTAACCCTGTTTTGTAAGGTAGTCACCTCAGATTCAAGGTGACTAACCTTAGAGACTAAATAGGAGCATGTTTGTTCTAGTTTCTTCACCTTTAGTCTTATGTTCCCCTCATCTTCATAAGAAGAATCATTTCGGATGGGAGAATTTGACCAAAGTCTTATATCTCACCTTAAACATAGTGTTCTTGGCTCCTGGATTTCCCCTGCTTACTAACAACTTTAGTTGAAGGGTCAATGGACTGGGTTGCGATGGTTAATGTTCTAATGATGTTATCACTTACGGAAGTGAAAGCCTCTTCCATATAGACCTCCTGAACAGGTTCAGGGAGATCCACCTTACGAATGGGTGTATGATGTGGGATAAATATGGGACAATCAAGAGCACTCATCACTCTTTGAGAAGGGGAGGAGTAGAGAGACTCATGGTACTCACTGAATCCCATATCTTCATCATCATAGAATTCAAGGTTAGGGGTAGGTTGGTTTAGGTCAAGAGGCTGGGGATGGAAACTTTCCCCTCAAGGTTATTCACTTGAGTGTTGATACTTAGAGTGAAGGCTTAAGGCTAATGAGCGCATCACGTTGAGCATGACGAACCTCAACACTGATTCTTGATGAGATGGGGGTGGTTTCCTCCTCAGGAGAAGTGGGAGCTCTAGTGTCCACTTCTTCCTGTCTGGGTAGTTTGTCAAAGGGTTTGATTGGATTTTCATTGGTAGGTGAGGGTGATTTGTGGTTGTTTAGGTTGCTAAGAGGTAGAAAGTGTGGGTTCAATACTAGCGTATGTTGCTAGGTTGTCAAATTGAGCAATGAGCTCTATTATTTTTAGGACAAGGGTTGTTTCTACCCTAGAGAAGCCAACAATTGGCTTCTTCAATATCTTAAAGATGTCGAGCTTTATTTGTCCCAATTTGAGAATATTACCTGTTTTCATGAACTGTGGGCCCAGTTCATAATTGAGAATGTATTTAACATATCTATGAAACATGTAATACTCTAAGGAGTCCAAATTTGCAGGTAAATTTGTGTAAACAAATTGAGAGTACCTGAACTTGATGCCTTGAACCATTCATGAAATAAAAAGGATAGATCCTCAAGAATCTGGTCCCGTCCTCCATGCTTATTGGATAAGTTGTGGATCACCACATGGGTAGGTACTTCCAGTAGGTTGAGACCTTGCCTTTCTTGAAGGTCTTTATAGAGAAATCTCCTTCATAACCCATCTGCTAAAAGGATTGGTTTACAGCTTCCTTTGGGAAGGACAAATTACCTTCCTCCTAATCTAGTTGAACATGAGTGTTAATGATGGCTGGAGTGATGAAGATTGTCCTCCCATGAACTGTAGCAGACAGTGCCTTCTCCCCATCCATAATGACATCTTGACAGGTCTTCTAGAATTCAAGCAAATGATCCTCATAAAATGGAAGATGAATGGTGAGCGAGGTGAAGTAGTTGGATAAAGCCAGAAATTAGCAAACCTCTAAGAAACTAGAATCTTTTTCAGAGTTCAATAGGGTAACCTGATTATGCTGCCTGTGAAGTTGCATGGAGATATCAGGGTCATTTCTATAGTTAAGGTTAGGCATTTGAGAAAGCTTAAAGGTGAAGAAAGTGAAGAACAAAGGCGGTTTGTGGGTGAATTTAGGTTTTGGAATAGCACAGAGGAAGAAGAGAATGAAAGTGGGGGAAACCATTTAGTGTACATAAGAAATGGATATAACAAAAAGTTAATTAAGGAGAATAAACTTTGAAATCTGGATGTCAGTCCCACCTCTAAAAAAGCAATTTTCTTTTGCCCAAAAAGTTGTTTTCTTGCAAGTTTTGATGAAAAGCTTCCGAAGCCAAAATGATTTCGAAAGATATTCCAAAGACTTTAGAAAATTTTTCTTTGGAAGAGATTAAGACTTGGAAGTTTTAATAAAGCTTCAAAGAGTTAATTGCTTTCTGAAGAAAATTGTTTTGGGCAGAGGTAGTGAACATTGCTTACTATGTGTAAAAAAGGGTTTTAGTAGTTGAGACAGATCATAAAACTCCTTTTGTACTGTGGCACATAAAGAAACTTTTTATTGGTTTCCTCAAGTGATTTGGATATCCTTGCACCATCTTGAATTCCAAAGATCAAGTAACCAAATTTTCTAAGAAATCAGATGATGGACACTTTATTGGATGCTCTTCCCAAGCTAAGGCTTACAGAGTATACAATCTTAGAACTAAAGTAGTTGAGGAGTCAATCAACGAGACCTTCAATGAGAACACTCCTAGTGTGAAAGGTTCTGGTCCAGATTGACTTTTTTTATCTTAATTTAGTTACCAACTGTTTTAATAAGTCTTGTGAGAGAGTTTTTGGATCTATAGGTACCAATTATCAGGAGATCCAAACCCAAGATTTGAGCTGAGAAGACCTACATATCATTATACACATCTCCAATGGTAACAAACCCTACAGATGGAGTTCCTACAACACAACCCTGACAAATTTAGATGATACATCTTAGGTGCCTACCAATTCTCGCTCAGAGGCACAAAACTCAAATAATGGGGCTTCAAATGTAGGAGGAAGTGATTTCTTTTAATAAGTGTGCTGATATGGTAGGTGATACTTCATGACCTTATCTGAATTTCTCTAGTTTGGACCTCTCTAATCAACTTGATGTGATCCCTCAACTTAGGATCCACAAGTCACACCCCACCACAAACATCATTGGAGATGTTGACAATGGGGTAAGAACAAGAGGACAAACCCATGACAAAAATGTTGTCTCTACTCTTGTTTTCTATCCTAGATGGAGCCAAGGAAAGTTGATGAGGCTTTGAAGTATGGAAATTAGATTGAATCTGTAGATACATGATGTTCCTAGGTTATATGCTTAAATGGAAAAGTCTTTCATGTCTTACATATTTGTAATGTAACGAAGTAATGAAATATGATATATCTTTGATGTTTATTTATCTTTGATTCATATGTATGAACTTCTTATATAGGTTTGAGGTTGTTGTACATAGTTATTAGTCAATAATGATTAAGTAATGTGTTCATTATAGTCGGGTGATTATTAATGCCAATGGACCATACTTATGGACCAAATTCTTGAATATATCATACTTATGGACCAATCACACGACTAAACCAGGAGACTGGATTAGTCGTATGATTGAGACATAAGATTGACTCAGACGCACGACTGAACCTTTTGTCGTGCGTATGGATCAATCGCATGAGTCAGTCGCATGACTGAACCATGCTAATGGTTCAGTCGTACGAATGAAAACTGCTAACCTATAAATACTACCTATTTAATGGAAAAACATAACACTTTGAGAGAAACTTCGAATACATATAAACCCTAGCCATCCAAAGCATCCCAAATAGCTTGTCCAAGTTCATAGTTTGATCTTGAGTGATTCCTACTCGTTCTTAACGTTTACTTCATTCTTATATCGATCGGGATATCATTCTCACTGATGGGATCTCCAATCAAATAGGATTCCACACTATTTGATCTGGTTTAAATGTAGAATTGGTTAGTACTCTGTACGTACACGGTTTTAACAAGTGGTATCAGAGCTTTGGCTCGTGATTTTACATTTCTTTTGATTAGTTTTGGTGTCAAAAACCTACGTTTTAATATAAAAAGTCACCATTTTGCTTCAAAAGTTTTTTTTCGACGTTTGCACGCATTAAAGTTTCGATTTATCATTATATGGCAGATTAGGGTTCCTAAGAAAATCGTATTTTGTGTCAAAGTGTCAAAATCTTCGATTTTACAAAAATAGCAGCCTTCAGTTGCATGATTAGCTCATTCGTACGATTGAACTCATTTGTATACTCCATTCGCATGACTGAACTCAGTCGCATTCCTCATTCGCACAACTAAATAACTCCATTCGCTTGATTCCAATCGTCTTGTTCATACGCATTACTAAATCCAATCAGATGATTGAATTCATTCGCACCCTTCATTCGCATGAGTGATCCATACTTATAGTTATTCGCACGAGTGAAACAGTCATGGAAGACCAATTTGTTGTGTTTACTGCCAGAAAGGACTCACCATCCAGAACCTACTACTTCTGGAGAATTAGATTGGCAATCATAATAAACCACCGAAGTTGTTAACATTAGATAAATATCCTCAGCGGAAACAGTGGTTTTATATCTATCTAAATGGAGTTGACCCAAATCTTTGGACATCCTTTGAGACAAGTTATACCGTATTAGTTAGTGCTAATGGAGTCAAGCTGACTTTTGGGAGGAATGAGTGAAGCTCAAAAGATTCTTTTCAATGCTGAAAAGAAAGTTTATGCCTTGTTGACTCAGTCGATACCTTAGGACATTTTTCATCGGTTCTCTCAAAACAAGTAGGCTAAAAAGTTATGGGAGGCAGTGGAGTAGAGATATGATGGAAATGCAACTTTGAAGGCACTGAAAGCTAAAGCTCTCATAAAGGAGTTTGATAATTTCTCTTAAATAGGTAATAAGAGCTTGGATGATATTATTGATAGATTTTATCATCTGATGAGCGAGACATCTGTAACGACATTCTGATGATTTCATCTTGAGAAATGGGATCCATTGGTGTTTAATCTGAGACAAAACGACATTCTTGTCACATTAGACATAAATGATTTCATCTTGAAGTTAAGAGAGGAAGAACTGCAAATGAAGTACAAGTCGAAGAAAGGATCCAACGTTTAGAATCCTTCAGTTTACAACTTAGTTCCAACTCCAGCTGTTTCAGGAGCACCGTTACAAACAACGTTCGTGTCAAGTTCCTCTGTTCCTTCCCAAACCACTGCTTCAGGAACCGAAACGTCAGGGTCATCTGGAACCCAATACATAGTTCTTGAGGCCAATACTGCAAAGTTGAAGATCGAGAATCTCGGTAATGTACAGTGTTATGATGGTTTAGTTGCAGGTAAGATTGGAAATTGTCATCTTGCCGATGAAGATTACGAGCAAGTTGATAAGAATGATCTAGAAAGAATGGACATAATGTGGGCTTTGGCGAGTGTAGTCAAAAGAGCAAAGAAATTTGTCAAGAAGACGGGGCAAAATCTATCGCCATTAAGATACGACTTTTGGTTTTGATAAAACCAAAGTCACATGTTTTAACTGTGGTGAAAAGGAGCACTTGAAACGTGAATGTGTAAAACCCAAGAAAACTAGAAATGAAACCCATTTCCTACATTCAATCGTTAAGCCAAAGACATGATTGGAACTACTTTTCAAGTAAAGAGACATAGGCTCTAATTTCTCAAGGTGATGAAGGGCAAGACTGGTCCTTCCAATTTGTTTCTCCTAGAGAATCAAATATTGTCTTTGTCGATGCACTGGATGATGGATATGCTAGTGAAGGTGAGATCATAGCTAAGCAAGCGCTGTTAGATACCGAAGAAACTGTGAATGTGGTAAATCACATGATTGAGGAAGAGCTTAGAGCCACAAGTTTAGAATCTCCAGTCATCAAAGGTCTGACTCTGTGTTGATGGTTGAGTCATCAGATTCATCACAGGTAAGTTCTACAAACCAAATATTTGAAAAACATGCTTGTATTGAATATGACAAATTTATAGAAAGCATTGATCTGAAATTTGCTAGGTTATTAGAATACATTGACAATTTAGTAAATGATTTACAACTCTGCTCTGAAGCAAATTGTATTTTAAACAAAATGAGTGTAGCTTCAAAGAAAAGATAAAAATTTTGGGGAAATAACTAAGGAAAACTGAGGTTGTTGCCTTAAATCAATCAAATGATATAAAGTTTTATTTAAATTCTTTAGAAGAAACAAAAAAGGAAAAACCAGTTTTGGAAGTCGAAGTGATTCATTAAAACAAAAACTGCATAGCTTGGCAAGTTCTTCTCACATAGTTCAAAACTTAGTGAAAGAACGTAATAACAGGGAAGGTCTGGGGTAAAAGTAGTTCCTCCACCACATGCAGTCCTTTTGAACACAAAATATAAACCAATCAATAATAACCCTGTAAATGATCATGTGGTGTCCACACCTCTGGTTAGTGATCCCGATTCTACAGGTAAACCTGTGAACTCTATCACTAAACATAAGGATTCTACTTTGAAATCAAAAGGAAAAATGCCTGTTGAGAATTTGGATGATAAAATTAAAATGGTTAATTTAGGGTCAGGTTAACAAACATCTATTTTAGAACCCAAAATGACTAAACCAGTTAACCAAACATGTGTTAATCATCTAAGTTCCAGTACACTAAATGTTAAAGATGTTCAAAATATCAAACACAATTTACTTTGTTAAAGAAGCTGAAAATCTAGAAGAGAAGCGAAAAAACCCAACCAGACACATCTCACCCTGTTACCAAACTCAACACCACATAAAAATTTTCCTCAATCTGTAAAAGGGAGATCTTGATACAGTTGTGGAAAACATGGACATATCACCCCTAATTGTCCTTATTATCAGATGCCCAAAGGGAAAATTGAACATTATGATGCAAAACCAAGTTTTTCTAAAATGAGATCTAATACTCCACCTAAAAGTACTAGTGAACCTAAAGTTCAAACAATAAGCCAGTCGTTTGTTTACCACAAACAGGCCTTACATAAAACTGGTTTATGGAAAGAAAAATCAAGTAATATGTCTGATAGTGAGGAAAAGAAGAAGAAAGATGTGCCCTCATCCTCTAAAGGACAGTGGGTTGAATTTATGATGTGTGATTCCTTTGGGTCACCCAAGCCAGTTAAGGCTTGGGTCCTAAATCTGAACTGATAAGTTTCTTTAAATGTGCAGGGTGTCCACTATAGCGCTATCACTAACACCTGGATTATTGATAGTTGGGCGTCCACGAACATGATAGGAAATTTGTCTCACCTTTTCAACGTCAAACAAATTAAAGGGGGACATGTTTCATCTGCTGCGAACAAAGGAGGTTACATCATCGCTCAAGGAAAAAGTGGGAAGCGAGAAAGTAAAGTTTGACAAGGTTAACTACGGTCAATAACTACTGAACAACTTACTTTCAGTCTCCTAGATCTACGACAAAGGATTCAAAGTTGTGTTTGACAACAAGAAGTGCTACATGTTGAAGAAGGATTATGTGATTGAGGAGGATAAAGTTCTAATATGAGCTTCAAGTTATAATGACTTGTATGTCTTGGATCTATCAAAAGCCTCCATAATTGATCACACTATTCAATGCTTATTGTCCAAGGCAACTGAGAGAGATTCAATCTCATGGCATAGGAGAATGGGACACATTAATCAAAGGAAGATGAATCATTTAGTTTAGAATGATTTAGTGAATAGAGTAACTGTTAAGAATTTCAAGCTTCCGGATTTTTGTGTAGTATGTAAGAAAGGGAAACATACCAAGAAGTCTCATAATGCTAAGAAAGTTGACTCTATTAACATTCCTCTCAAGCTTCTACACATGGATCTGTTTGGCCCTGTCAACATAAAGAGCATTGCTCGAGATCTATACTGCTTTGTAGTAACGCATGATTACTCAACCTTCTCTTGGGTGACGTTTATGAAAGCCAAATCAGAAACTTTTGAATCATTCAAACATCTAGTAAGTACTTTGGAATCACTCTACAAGCTGAAAGTAAGGCAGATTCGATTAGACATAGGCACAGAGTTCAAGAATCAGTGGATGGAGGCATACTATAGAAATAGAGGAATTGTACATTAATTTACTTCTGCCTAGAATCCATAGATGAATGGGGTTGCTGAAAGGAAAAATAAGAGCTTGATAGAGATAGCCAGGACAATGCTAGCTAACTTGAAACTGCCTATTCAATTCCGGAATGAGGCAGTGGCTATTGCATGTTACACGCTAAATCAAGTCTTAGTGGTTAATGACCGGGAAAACATGTTATGAACTGCTCTAGCGACATAAACCCAACCTGGAGTATCTAGAACCGTTTGGCATACCGTGCATGTTGTTGAAGAAAACTCAGACTAGGAAGTTCAGTGTGAAGGTAGAAAAAGGAAACTTCCTCAGATACAGTATATCAGACAAAAGAGTTTATAACAACTCAACAGGTCAGGTAGAAGTATGGTGCAATATTGATGTTCAAAGATACACCACCCCCTATTGGAAAAAGACCTTCATTCTTCTTTGACTATGATGGATTTTTTAAATTCTTCAATCTACCACCTTCTCATACTAATGATAAGCTGTCTACTACGATGATGTACGATGTTCTGAACACTCCACTACCAGACTCGACATCAATGGCTCCATGAGATTATACTTCTAGCCTTTCAGAGGGAGAGATTGAGGTAAGTGATTCTTCCTTTGATGATGAAGCAGTTGAGACTGAACATGTGAACCACGAGGAACAGGTTCCCACTAATGAAAGTACACAAGCATCAAATTCTAATGCCTCTGACACTTCTGAACCTCATGCTCCAACAGCTACAGATATTGAACCTTGGTTTCCCAATCTGGATACTGAGGTAGTTGTTCCCACCACTCCCGGATCTCAAATTAATGTGTTTCATCCCTTGGACAACGTCATTGGGGATGTTCGATCAGGAGTACAGACACGAAATCAGCTATACTCAGCTGATTATGCCTCAGTCATGGAAAAAGGATATCTTCACGATTGTGCGTATCGATGTTTTGTGTCTCAATTTGAGCCAAAATATGTGAGTGAAGCCTTAAATGATGAGGCATGGGTTATTGCAATGCAAGAATAACTCCTACAGTTCAAGAAGTTAGGAGTATGGACCCTTGTGGATAGACCAAAAGGTGTAAGGTGATAGGCACTAAATGGGTGTTGAAGTGTAAGAAAGATGACCAAGGGGTCATAATTAGAAACAAGGCTCGGCTTGTGGTTCAAGGGTTTCGACAAGTCGAAGGCATAGATTACAATGAAGTGTTTGCAAGGGTGGCATGGATGGAAGCTATTCGTATCTTTCTAGCCTATGCATCCTACATGAAGATTAATTTTTATCAATTGGATGTGAAAAGTGCACTCCTTCATGGTGAAATCCGTGAAATGATATACGTTAGTCAACCTAAAGGATTTGAGGATCCGTATCATTGGGATAGAGTTTACAAACTGGACAAGGCTCTTTACGGACTCCATCAAGCCCCTAGAGCCTCGTATGAGAAACTCTCAACTCATCTTGTGAAACATGGTTTTCGCAGAGGAGTTACTAACTCCACGTTATTCATCGAGGAAAAGGATAGAGATTTACTCCTAGTACAAATTTATGTGGATGACATAATCTTCGGTTCCAAAAACGAAGAATTATGTAAAGAATTGGAATTTATAATGAAAGTAAAGTTTCAGATGAGTACCATGGGGGAGATGAAGTTCATTCTTGGATTACAAGTTGATTAGACACCAAAAGGAATCTTCCTACATCAGACCAAATATGTAGGAGATATCCTTAGTAGATTTGACATGGAGAATTCTTTAGCTGCTGGAACTCCACTTGCCACGAACCATGACGTGGCACCCGACGAAAATGGTGATCTAGTTGATGCACCATGTATAGAGGAATGATCGGATCTCTTATGTACCTCACAGCCTCTGGTCCTGATATTATGTATGCCACGTGTCTTTGTTCCAGATATCAAGCAAAACCAAAAGTAAATCATCTCATCGGAGTTAAGTGGATTTTTCGTTATCTAAAGGGTACTCCAATACTTGGCTTGTGGTATCCTCATGATGATGACTTTGAGCTTAAAGCGTATAGTGACTCGTACTATGGTGTTTGCAAGATGAATTACAAGTCAACATCAGCGGGATGTCAGATCTTTGGTTGACGGTTACTCACCTGTAGTGCAAGAAGCAGACCTCAGTTGCTTTGTTAACATGTGAAGCTGAATATGTTGTTGTTGCAAGTTGCTGTTCGCAAATCATTTGGATTCAACAGCAAATGCGCGACTACGGTTTGCAATTTGATAACACCCCTATTTTTGTTGATAATTCTGTTACAATTCCTGTCACCAAAAATTCAGCCTAACACCCTAAAACAAAACACATAGGTATTAAATATCACTTTATACGTGACTGTTTTGAAAAACAATATCGATGTTGTTAAAATTAATATTGATTTTCAACGTGCTGACCTCTACACAAAAGCATTTGAAAAACAACGGTTTTTATATCTTTTAAAGGTTAACGGCGTGAAAGAGAAAAGTGATGTGATTCACGTAGAAGAAAGTTCTAAGTCCGACAAGTAGGTTCTTAGTTTATTATTTATTTATTTTTATTTTGTTTTCCTGTCTATTAAAATCCAAAAACACAAAAAGATTTTTGGTTTTAGAATTTTAGGGGGAGAATAGTTTTAGTTTAGTATTTAATTAGTTGCAGTATTTATTTACTTAATAGAAACAAGGGGAGGGTAGGCTAGCTCAAAGAAATGAAATCAAATCTGTGATTATGATTCAAAGTTTATGGAAAATGATAGTAGATAGGGAACAAAATGTTTAGGACTTCAAAACTAGTTTGTTCAAAATGCTAAATTCAAATTAGAAGTCTGAGAAGTCTAAGCACAACAAAAGAAAAATGATAGTAAAACTAGTTTGCTACTAAGGTAACATAGAGAAAGCACCTAGAGGTTGCCAGTTCATTATTTGATGTGTCGGTAGATTCAACACAATAGATGAGTAGACGTCATTGGTGAATTAAAATTCAAACTAATTTTTTCAACTTGTTGTTGGTTCTCATCTTATCGCTTGTTAACACAATCAACGCATTTCCAATAAGGGGTGACGAGCAAAATAAACGCCAAAAATGTGTGCGGATGACAATAAAATTCAGCACGCACATGGAAAAAATGCTAAAAGCAATCAAGCTAATGACTAATGTTGTTGGTGCGTTATGTGCAAAAGAAACAAATGCTCTAACAAGAAGATAGGTTGTGTGCCACTCTACTATGCAGTGGCACTGACCTGAGGATAAGCATAACCTAAATATTCTAGAGTTCATTGTTGTTTGCGCCTCTCTGTTGTGTGATGGCACTGACCTGAGGCATGGCATCTCTTTGAAAGCTCTTAGAATAGTTTCTTTTTGTCAATTACCCGTAGACCGCTCAAAAATCTCCCGAGGAATGTTTATTACCATATAAGTGTGGGATCCACAAACGCATGTTGAAATAATTAAACCCAACTCATCACCAATATGAGTTAAAAATATGTGTATGGATTTAAGTGAACAAATATACTCACAATCATCGTGACTGCAACTCTTGACAGTCAAAATCATTGTGTGCATCTTATCGCTCTAGTATGATTTCTTGAAAGTGCTATTGACTCTCACACAAAACAAGAATCTAGCATCAAAGTGCATATTAAAAAAGGTCCCAAATGATTATGATATACCTGTATGTTTCCATAATGAATATTTCTAGAAATGATCAAATTAACTTGAAGCTGTTTTGCTCAAACCCAAAACCATAAAATATATATTGTTTTCTTTTAAAAAATTGTTTTCTATTTACTAGTTCTTTTGTTGCGCAGATGTCGGACTATACAACTAGATGAATTATGTGAATCATTCACTAAAAGGGGTCACGTCTAAGGTGACCAGTTGGTTGGAAACTAAAAGGATCATGTTTGAGGTGATCAAATTGTGTTAAATTAAAAGGGTTATGTATGAGATGATCAAAGGTCATAATCTTGTATATCAAAAGTTAAAATTTTGAGTGCTTGAAAGTGTATGAGTTCAAGCTCTCAAGTATGAGCCAATCACACGATTGAATTATAAGTATGAGCCAATCGCACGATTGAATCATAAGTATCAGCCAATCGCAAGATTGAACCATAAGTATTAGCCAGTCATACGATTGGACCATGCGTATGGGATAACCATGCGATTGGACCACAAGACTGAACTAATCATACGAATGGATGAATGTGTATGAGGCAGACGCACGACTGACCCCAGTCGCACGAATGAAGAATGCGTATGGGTCTAGTTACACGACTGGAATTTAAAGTAGTATAAATAAGGGGGTCAGTCGGTCGTAACCCTTACCACGCTTCAAAACTCTCTGAAATCGCCCATACAAACACACACTCTACCCAAATTTCTATTTTTGTGATTACTGCCTGATTGTGATCCTAACTTTTTTTCTACTCATCTACAGGTACTTTGAAACTAAAATCAGCCAAATAAATGGGTGAATCAAACCTTAAATGATTAAACGATTGAGACCTAGAACCGAGACTAAACCCTAAAATAGACCACTTAAATGGACATAAAAGTTGATTTAAAGAACATTAAGTGCTATTTCGAGTACCTGCGAGTCTAATGAGTTTAAACATGAAGTCTAATATAAAATTTTGACTAAGATGCACATCTAGGGTCTTCAACAGTGAAGGATGTGAATGGACATCTAATGAACTTCACTCGCATGACTGACTCAGCCGCATGGCGTAGCGTATGACTAAGTTCATTCACAATCTCAAACGCAAAATTGAGCTCGGCCGCAGGTTTAATCGCACGACTGAACTCCGCCGTGTGGTTCAATCGCACTACTGAACTAGTTTAATCAAAACAGTTTTAAGTACCATCTGTCTTCTGTTATGCACAAATCTAATGTATATAATTTTTTGTGTTTCAGCAACATGGCTGATAGATGGACGATGGCACCAAGCACAACATGTGTTTTCATTTAGATGCTACTTCTCGGAATGCTTCCGAGTTTGCTAGGATTATAACCTGTCTACGTAGATCAAGGATCAAGGCTATATCTACACCTTGCACTCCATACAGATCGATACATCAGGACTTCTAGTAAGGTGTTTTGGTTGACAGGTCCGTAGAGCCCCACTGTATTCAAAACTCCATCTTCGGACAAGAGATTAGGACTACTACTGATGATCTAAGGTGAGTCTTGGATCTAGGTGAGGATGGTGCCTACCTAACCAAGCTGCATCCTCTGACTGTTCAGGGATGTTGTCTAAGGATGAAGTACACTGGGGACATCAATGCAGGTGTGCTCAACAAGAGCACCTTGTGCCCCCAGTTCAATTATATGGCTTATGTCATCCTAACATGCATAGTGTCAAGGAGAGGAGGATTTGACGAGATGTCTGACCAAATCCAGAACGCATATGTTGCTCTGGTACTAAACCACCCATTCTGTTTCTCCCACATGTTGTTCTCCTACATGATATAGAACATCAAGGCCAAGGTGAAGGAAGGCTTCTGTATGTACCCAAGGTTCTTACAGATGATCATAGACACAAAGCTTCCTATGCTGCCAAAGGAGAAAGACGATGTTGTTATTCTTGAGGTGATGGATGATACCATCTTGGGAAAAATGAAGGTGTACTAGGGGAAGCAGGTGAAGCCCCCAGTGAGGCGATTGTTTGGGCATCTGGCCAATGTAGACTACGTGGTGCCTGCTCACAAGAAATGGCGTCACGATGATAGCGATTCAGATGTTAAGCCTATAGTGGTACCCACCGGTAATGATGACTACGTTGATGATAGTCAAGGTGGTGGAGATACTTGTCCAAGTCAGTTAAGGGCCACTGGCACTTCTTCAATATCTCTACTAACTCCCCTTGGTACTTTTGATACACCTGGTGGATCAGAGAAGGCTAGCTTCCACTAGGACTTCTTCATAGATGAAGGGGAGGTGTCTGATGATGAGCCTCTGGTTAGGACAGTTGGGAGCCGGGTAATGGCTACTAAGAAGGGAATAGAGGTGGTTGGTGGATGCCCAGCTGGTACTATAGGTGATGATACTCATGTCATTGATCACACTTACACATCTGACTAGCCTACCAGCTCAAGGGGAGCCATAATGACAAAGGGCTCCAAGAAGAAGAGGATGGCCCATCCTTATGGAAAAAAGAGTAAGAGTCCAAGATTCACACTAATCACATCCTCTACTACCACTGCCACAACCACTACCACCAATCCCACAACCACTGCCACCACAGCCACTTATACTCCAACCACCACTCATACACATACCTCCACCTCACCCATAATACCCAACACAATCCCACCACAATCCACTCCCATTCCTCCTCCCATCTTCACCACATCCACCACTACCACAACCACTCACCAAGCTGGTCCCTCCACCCAATCAACATTTACACCTAGACCTACTCTACCCATGATCGGGTTAGAGGAGCAGCTGGCAAGCCTTAATCGCATGGTGCCAAAGTTGATTGCCACTGATGATCTTAGAGCTACTCAGATCAATCAGCTGATGGTAGTAAATACGGCTCAAGCAAAGCAAAGCGCTTAGCTAATTGGGAAGAATGCGCAGTATGAGAGAGCCTTAGGCCGAGCCCACCACGTACTAAAGAGTCAAACGAGCTGGTGATAGCTTCGGTAAAGAGGATTGAAGGATTTAAGAAGAAGAACAAAAAGATTTTGCTAAAGCTAAAGGGATCCAAGAGTGAGCCATTGAAGATTAAATATGGTGATGATGAGCATGATGAAGAGCTCACGGAAGATGAATCTGAGGAAGAAGATGGTGATGACGAGGGAGCGAGAGGAAGTGGAAAAGTAAAAGGAGGAGATGATAATGAAGAGGATGATCAAAAACGTGATGCTGCCGCATCAGCCTCTAATCAATCAGTTAAGGAGAGGCGCACCAAGCAAAATCAGGATCAAGGAGCCTCATCCTCTGTTCCTCTTGCCGAAGAGACAACAGATCATGTCAAAAGTAATGATTAGATGATTATGTATTTGAAATTTTTGTACTTTAATTGTGTATTACATTAATGTTATTAATGAAATTTTATGGTTCAATGTCTTGATCAATGATTTATGTGTGATGTATTGAATGTTTAATCAAACAGATGAAGCTCAACAGCAAGATGAATATGATGTCGCACTCCTTTAGCAAGTTAAGTCTCAACTTACTATGATTCTTGACTTGCAAGGGATCTTCAGAAGATCTATCAGCTACACTCTTGAATAAGGAGAGATCATCCTTGATCTTAGAGATGAGCAGCTAGTTGATATCTTCAGATTGAATCTAGATGAAATTGTCAAAGATGCTCCGGAAGTTGATTTCTTAAGTGATGAGGAGCTACAGGATGTGGATGAGATAGAGATAGAAGATGTCGCAACTGAACACTATCCACAGTACACTGACCCTGAGGGCAGTGATACTTTTGATAAGTTAGAGGAGAAGGAGAAAGAAAAAAAGAAAGGTGAAAGTACAGCCCAAGCTTCAGATGCAAATGTTGATATTAAGAAATCTGAATGGGCAACTTGTTTTATTGAGATGAAAGCTCAGCGTGCACCCCTAAAGCAAAATGCCTACACCAAACTTTATAGAGTCAAAAGACATGAGAAAGTGTCAGGTAAAATTATCGCGTGGGCATATTTTGAAGACTTGGAAGTCTATGCTATTAAAAGGGCGAAAGGGATTGCGTACTTCAGATATCCAAATGATCTGAAGACTCTTCCTGGTTTTGTGCTCAACCGACTGGCATGCTTTGATCTGTTGTATGCTAACCCAAGAAAGATGTCAGGATGGTTTGAAGCAGCATTGAAGAAAGAATACCACACTAGATGGGTAAACTTCAGACCTCCATAACCTAAGAGGTTCCTTCGTAAGTCTGAAGTTGATCTTATATTTGGAAGGCCTAACGTAGTGTTGAAGTGGAGTCCTCCACGTACAATGTCCAAGATTCCCTTACGGAAAATGCCTCAGGACTTCACTCCACACTTCAAATGGTGGTATTATGATTAGAGGATGGGAGAAGCGGTCATAGTTATAAACAAAGATGGAAAGATAGAGACTATCAGGGTGTTTGACCCAATATGGCTTACTAACTTGTCTATTGATGATGTTTATACTTTATAGAAGTAGCCACTGTTCTATGACATATAAGACATTCTACAAGCTATTCAATTCCACCATGTTATAAGGCTCTGCTTTGCATTTGAGATACATGCAGGAGTCACCAGAGAAGAGAAGTACAAGAAATTTCAAGAGCATGTGAAGAATGTTAGACAATAGGGTAAACTACGTCTAAGGGGGAGTTTGTAGATACATGATGTTCCTACTTTGTATGCCTAAATGTAAAAGTCTTTCATGTCTTACATATGTTTAATGTGACGAGGTAATGAAATATGATATATGCTTTGATGTTTATTTATCTTTGACTCATATGTATGAACTTCTAATATAGGTTAGAGGTTGTTGTACATAGTTCTTAGCAAATAATGATTAAGTAATGTGTTCAATCTAGTGGGGTGATTATTCATGCTAATGGACCATACTTAAGGACCATAAGCATGAATATATCATACTTATGGACTAGTCGCATGACTAAACCATCAGACTAGGTTAGTCATATGATTGAGACATAAGATTGACTCAGTCGCACGACTGAACCATTAGACTGGGTCAGTCGTATGATTGAGAGGTAGTGAACATTGCTTACTATGTGTAAAACCGGGTTTTAGTAGTTGAGACTCATCATAAAACTCCTTATGAGCTGTAGCACATAAAGAAACCTTTTCTTGGTTTCCTCAGGTAATTTGGATGTCCTTGCACCATCTTGAATACCAAAGATCAAGTAACCAAATTTTCTAAGAAATCCGATAATGGACACTTTATTGGATGCTCTTCCCATGCTAAGGCTTACAGAGTATACAATCTTAGAACTGAAGTAGTTGAGGAGTCAATCAATAAGACCTTCAATGAGAACACTCCAAGTGTGAAAGGTTATGGTCCAGATTGAGTTTTTTTATATTAATTTTGTTACCAACTGTTTTAATAAGCCTTGTGAAAAAGTTTTAGGATCTGCAGGTACCAATTATCAGAAGATCCAAACCCAAGATTTGGGCCAAGAAGACCTACATATCATTATACACAGCTCCAATGTTAACAAATGCTACAGATGGAGTTCCTACAACACAACCCTGACAAATTTAGATGATACATCTTAGGTGCCTACCAATTCTCGCTCAGAGGCACAAAACTCAAATTATGGGGCTTCAAATGTAGGAGGAAGTGATTTCTCTTAATAAGTGTGCTGATATGGTAGGTGATACTTCATGACCTTATCTGAATTTCTCTAGTTTGGACCTCTCTAATCAACTTGATGTGATCCCTCAACTCAGGATCCACAAGTCACACCCCACCACAAACATCATTGGAGATGTTGACAAGGGGGTAAGAACAAGAGGACAAACCCATGACAAAAATGTTGTCTCTACTCTTGTTTTCTATCCTAGATGGAGCCAAAGAAAGTTAGTGAGGCTTTGAAGTATGGAAATTAGATTGAAGCTGTAGATACATGATGTTCCTAGTTTATATGCTTAAATGTAAAAGTCTTTCATGTCTTACATATCTTTAATGTGACAAAGTAATGAAATATGATATATGCTTTGATCTTTATTTATATTTGATTCATATGTATGAACTTCTTATATAGGTTTGAGGTTGTTGTACATAGTTATTAATCAATAATGATTAAGTAATGTGTTCATTCTAGTCGGGTGATTATTCAAGCCAATGGACCATACTTATGGACCAAATTCATGAATATATCATACTTATGGACCAATCGCACGACTAAACCAGGAGACTGGATTAGTGGTATGATTGAGACATAAGATTGACTCAGTCACATGACTGAACCTTTAGTCGTGCGTATGGATCAATCGCATGAGTCAGTCACACGACTAAACCATGCTAATGGTTCAGTCATACGAATGAAAACCACTAACCTATAAATACCAGCTAATTCATGGAAAAACATAACATTTTGAGAGATTCTTCAAATACACATAAACCATAGCTATCTAGAGCGTCCCGAATAGCCTGTCCAAGTTCATAGTTCGATCTTGATCGATTCCTACTCGTTCTTAATGATTACTTTATTCTTATATCGATCGGGTTATCGTTCTCACTGATTGGATTGCCAATCAAATAGGATTCTTCACTATTTGATCCTGTTTAAATGCAGAATCCGTTAGTACTCTGTACGTACACGGTCCTAACAGAAGCTATGCCAAGGAGCTACTTCAATTCAAAAGGAAAAAGTTTTGGAAACTATGTCCTCTTCCTCTAAGGAAGGCTACCATAGGAACCAAGTGGATTTTTAGGAATAAGAAGGATGATAGAGGACTTGTCATCTAGAACTAGGCCTGACTAGTTGTCCAACGATACACACAAGAAGATGGAATTGACTAAACATATGTTTTTGCTCCTGTGGCAAGACTTGAAGCTGTTAGGATATTCATAGCCTTTGTCGCATCCAAGGATTTCAAGGTCTACCAACTTGAAGTCAAGTATGCTTTCTTATATGGGTGATTGATAAAGTGGTGTATGTCAATCAACCACCTGGCTTTACCGACGTAAATCATCGTGATTATGTTTGCAGGCTTGATAAAGCTCTTTATGGGATGCACCAAACTCCAAGGAAGTGGTATAAGACTCCATCTCAATATCTCTGTCAGCATGGTTACAAAAGGTGTACTATACAAGGAACTCTCTTCATCAAAGGAATAGGGAAAGATGTTGGATCATGAAAGGCTAGTGCAACCAAAACCAAATACTTAGAGAATTATGGTGTTGCTAATAAAGGACTTTCAAAGCTAAGTGTTTAACGTCTGAAGACAAATGGAGTTCTTCTGAACACAAAGTTCAATAACAACTTTCGAAGCAAAACTCCAACTTCCAAAGACAAAGTCTTCTCTTCCAAAGTACATGACATAGAAGATTTCAAGATGATGACTTCTGAAGTAGAAGTCCCCAAGTCTCAGAAGAAGTAAGTTTCTTCCAAAGTATAATTGGCCTCATAAGAACTTGTTCTTTTGAAGATAATTAACCTTCGGAAGACATTACTATGAACCAGTGGATATAAGTATGGTCCTTCTGACACTCGGCTGCAGACCTCTAATATTGATGCTTTCTCAAAAGGCCTTGTAATTGACCATACTTTATTCCACTATTCACTTTTATCGGTTAGTACAGTTACTCACTTTAGTTGGTGATAAAAGGTAAGTCATTGACATGTCATGACTACCAAATCTTAGATAAGACATTATCTAAGATACCTTAACTTAGTTTTGTAGTATTTGTTTTACTTATAGGTTTCTAGCTGGTATCAAAGTATATATCCAGCTGCAGGTGATAGTATATATAGTTTATCATTGTAATTCTTGTAAGATTCTTGTAATACTTTGAGTTGAGAAGTAATATATATATACATATATATATATATAGGTATATATATATGTATATATATCTATGTATATATATACGTATATATATATACATATATATATGTATACATATATGCATATATATACGTGTGTGTGTATATATATATGCAAATTTCCTTGTGTTCTTTGTTAGTTACTATATTATTATCAACTCTTAAAAGAGATATTTCTATTGGATTTATTACATGTTTATCAAAGATTTTTTTAACCATTTAAATAAAGACCAGGAGATTTGAGATAGATGATAGATGAAGAAGATGATGTTCTTGAATGTAATCCTCCTACGAAGAAGGCCTCAAGCAAGTATACCCACAAGCTACTTGCCAAACACCCAAGTAGTTAGGAAGTTGAATTGAGCTAATCTGTGATGATATATGAACACAATTCAAAGAAAACACAAACAAAGTAATCGAATTCAAGCAAGATATCAACAAAATTCAAAGTGTCATTCATATCAAGCAAAGACAATTACAAAGTAATAAGCAGTGGTTCATTCCGTCTCTACTACTAACTAACTATCTAAGCTATTTATAATGAAACACAGGATCTAACTAATTACAAAAACTACTCCTTATACTATTACAAAAAGAAAAAAGACAGAGAAAGACAACATGTCAATCTTTCTAGGGTCCTAACAATATTCCCCCTAAGATTTACATGGTCTTCGGTCTTCAAAATCTTCAATCAGCTTCGGTCTTTTATCTTCAACTTTCAAAGAGTCTTATGGTTCTTCCTTGATCTTGAACATTGGCTTCTTTTCGTACATCTCTTGTTCTTTCAAAGCATTTGCAATAGCAAACTTAAATTTGCTTGCAAGAATGCCTTGTTCTGGTTTAGCTTCATTTGTCTTTATCTCCATCTTGTTCATTCTTTCCAATGTTTCTTTTGATAAACAAGTGATATCAATATTTGCATATAAGTCAATAAGATTTTGACTTTCATTTGAATATACTTCTAAGACACCTTTCTTGATATTCTCATAAATTCAATATCTTCTATATCTTTCTTCACAATATTTTCATAAGCAAGAGCTTTTCTCAATGATATTCTTTCCATAGCAACATTCCTCACATTGATTATGGAAATGAAATATTTCTTGTCTTGCTCTGCTGTCTCTGGATGTACTTTTTCAAACTTTTGTACAGACAAAAATGAAATATAACTTGGATGTAACAATTTGAGTTCAAAAGCAGCAAAAAGAGTAATCATATCCTCATCCCGTTGTTCGAGATTTGGGACAAATTCAAGCTCAAACGTCTTGGTGTTATAAAACCACCTAAGAATTGGTTTGGTCTTCTGGTTACCTTCAATGACTTTCAAACCAGGAGTTGTTACTATTTCAAAGTACTTATCATAAAATTCAATCATGAAGTGTTCATCTTCACATTGTACTCCCTTGAGCTTTTTGTTTTACTTTAGAGTAGCAAAGTACTCTTTATCTTCTTGATCGCATCTAGTTTGAAGAAAACTACTTTATCTATCCATTCCTTTTCTAAGCAGTTCTACCATCATCTTACCACGTTTAGCATCAGACAGATTGATCAGAGGTAATCTATTCAACTCCTTCAAATCTTGCACTGTAAGTTTAATTATACTTGAGTAAAAGTGATATACTATTAGGACCTGGTATTTGAACGAAATACCTGGAGATTAGTGTGTATACCAGATCAAATAGTGCGGAATCCTATTTGATTGGCGATCCAATCAATGAGAACACACGAAGAATCAATCAGGAATTGAAACTAACGTTAGAAATCGATTGAGAATCGATCTAATGTGTTCCGTGAACTTGGAGAACGAGCTGGGAGGCTTCTGGACGGCTAGGGTACGTCTGGAATCGTATTTGATCGAGAGAGCCTATTTTTCACGAATTGAGTTGTATTTAATGTTGGTATTAGTCAATCGTGCGACTGAACCATTAGTATGGTTCAGTCGTGCGATTGAGCCATGCGGTTGATTCATTCGCACGACTGAGTGTTCAGTCGTGCGACTGAGCCAATCTTATGTTACAATCATACGACTGATCCAGTCTCCTGGTTCAGTCGTTCGACTGAGTCATTCGTATGAAGGTGTTCATGCTTATGGTCCATTCGCATGGGCCATTCGCATGATAACTTTATTATTTTAAGTTTGAATGTATTAATTAGTAAACATTATATGTAAACATTCAACCAATCACTAACCTAATTAATTAATTTAATATCAACTTATTAATGAAATATTAATCATTACAAATCACAAACAACCAATATCATTTCATTAATCATATCAAATTACACCAGAATCAGATAAACAAGATCTATTACATTTCATATCATGATCTAGGGACATACATGTATCAACAAACTCCCCCTTGGACCTAGATCTCTCTAATCTCTTGTTTTCTGCATGACCACCTTGTATTTCTTGTACTTCTCCTCTGTTGTGACTCCTGTGTGAATCTCAAACGTGAAGCAGAGTCGTATAACGTTCTGGAACTGAAGAGCTTGTACAATATCTTGCGTATCATATAACAGTGGCCACTTGTATAGCGTATATACATCGCTTTCTGTCAAGTTTGTAAGCCACATCGGGTCAAATACCCTCATAGTATCCATTTTTCCCTCTTTGCTTAAGGCTATGACCGCTTCAGCTGTTCTCCAATCATAGTACCACCACTTAAAGTGTGGAGTAAAATCCTGTGGCATTTCCCTGAGTGGGATTCTTGACAATATGCACGGAGGATTCCACTTCAACACTATCTTCGGCTTGCCAGTAATGGCATCAACCTCAGACCTTCTGATATACCTAGTAGGCTGTTGAGGTCTGAAGTTAACCCATCTACTGTGGTACTCCTTCTTTAGGGCAGCCTCAAACCAGCCTGACATCTTCCTCGAGTCAGCATACAAAAGCTTTAGTTTGGCCAGCTGGTTGAGCTCAAAACCTGGTAGAGTCTTTAGATCATGTGGAAACCTAAAATACTCTATGCCCTTCTCCCTCTTAACTGCATAGAC
Source organism: Flaveria trinervia (assembly GCA_025506515.1). Taxonomy (NCBI): domain Eukaryota; kingdom Viridiplantae; phylum Streptophyta; class Magnoliopsida; order Asterales; family Asteraceae; genus Flaveria; species Flaveria trinervia. Next base: position 39,486,293 of record CM046448.1, on the reverse strand, counting down.
GTTAAGGTCATCAAAATATGCTGATGCTATAATCCTACCTGACACCTTATGATGTTTCTTGACTCTGTAGAGTTTGGTGTAGGAATCCTTCTTTGGTGTAGTACGTTAGGCTCTAACTTCTTCAAAACATGCAGCCCACTCAGCCTTTCGAATGTCAACATCATCATTTGAGGCTTGGGCTGTGTCTTCTGATTTCTCTGTTTCTTGCCCCATATTGTTTAACACCTCAATAGTATCACTGACAAGGGATTCACCCAGATTGGGGACCACATTACGCTCATTGTCAGCGTACTGAGGGTACTCCTCAGCAGTGACATCTTCGATCTCTACACCATTAACATCGTTGAACTCTTCGTCACTAGTCCAATGGCATGTCGGAGCATCTTTTACTATTTCATCTGGATTTACCTCGAAAAGCTCTGTGAGTTGCTCATTTGAGAAGTCATGAATTATTTCCCCTTCTTCAGGGGTATAACTCACTGAATTCCTGACTATCCCTTGCAGATCAAGAATCATTGTTAGCTGAGACTTGACCTGCTGAAGGGGAGCAATGTCAAACTCATCTCTTTGGTAATTTTGATGTCTTTGATTTAAACATTTCACACATAAATCATTAGTAATTCATCAAACAGAAAGGCATTAAAATAATATAAACATTAAGTACATTGTATTCAATTACATGATTCAAATACAAAAGAAGATAAATACATAATCATCTAATCTTGACTTTTTTCTTGTATCAAGGTTTCATCACTTGTAGGGGCAGAGGTAGAGGCTGATTGATCTTGTCTGTTCTTAGTCCTGTTCTCTTGACCTGTAGCAGTGGCCGATGCAGGTGCATCCCCTCCTTCTGCTTCTTCATCATCGTCACTCTCTTCATCTTCATCCGCATCATCATCATCACTATCATCACCATCTCCCTCTTTAATCTTCAGAGGCTCATCTTTAGATCCTTTAAGTTTGAGCATGATGGTCTTCTTAGCATTCTCCAACTCTTCAATTTTCTTAGCAGAAGTGACTCTATGCTCTTGGAGTTGGGCGATCTCGAGGCTCTGAGCAGCCATTGCTGGGCCTGCTCTTTGATTAGCCGATCCTGCTCCGAGATCTGTGACTGCACAGCAGTGAGATCTGAAAGTTGTCGGATCTGTGCAGTCTTCTCTTCATAGCAGCTAACAGTCGCATCACCATACGGTTTAGCGCTGACAGCTGGTCCTCTACCCCAAATTGAGGTAGATGAGATCCATATATACGTGCGGGATCAAATGAGGGTCCTGATTGGTGGCTAGTGGTGGTGGTGGTTGTGGTAAAGATAGGGTTGGGTCTGTGAGATATTGGAGGTGATGTAGGAGTGAAAGATATGGTGGTGGTTGGCATATTCACAGTGGTGGGAGGTGTGGTAGTGGTAGTGGTAGCTGTGGTGGCTGTGGTGGTATGTGGTGGTGGGTGGCTGTAGAGGTGGTAGGGATGGTGGTAGATGTAGTGGCTGTGGTGGGTACGAAGGTGAGTCTTCTTCTCTTCTTCTTCTGGCCGTGGGGCTGAGCCATCCGTTTCTTCCTCGATCAAGTCGAGGTGGATGCTCCCCCTAGAACACGGCTAGTAGACTCACGAGCATAGCTGGGATCTACAGTCGTCTCTCCCGAATCCCTGGGGCGTTCACCAACCGCCCGGAGTCCATACTCGGTGGGAACAACCTTGCTTCCCACGGTCCTCATCAAGGGCTCCTTATTTGACTCTTCTTCCTCCTCACCAGGTATGAAGTCATGGTGGAAGCCTGCAAACTCAGCTATGTCGCCTGTTGGGGCAGACACTGGGGGTATAACATCTGAAGCTGTGCCCCTCGTTGGAGCAGGCATATCATCCCCAACATCCCTACTATCATCATCGTCTGAATCATGCTCTGGGAGCAACAACCTCTCATCATCTGAATCGCTGTCATCATGACGCCATTTGCGTCTACCTGGTGCCACATATCGTTCATTTGCCAGATGGTCGATCAACCTTTTTACCTGGGGCTTTACCTGCTTGCCCCGATACACTCTCATGCGACCCAAAGTCGTGTCATCCATAACCTCTAGGGCAACCGCATCATGTTTCTCCTTGGGAAGTAATGGCAGCTTCTCGTTAAAGATCAGCTGTAGAAATCTGGGATACATACAAAAACCCTCCTTCCCCTTGGCCTCCAGATTCTCCACCAGATACGAAAAGATCATGCTCAAGAAGCTGAAGGGGTGGTTCAGCACCAGTGCCACATAGGCATTCTGAATCTGGTCTGACAGGTCATCAAACCCACCCCTCGAGAAGCAATACACTTCAGGATCACATGCGCCAAGTATTTATACTGGGGACACAGGTTGCTCTTGTTGAGCACACCTGAGTTGATGTCCCTAGCATATTTAATCCTGAGGAATCAACCTCTGCCTGTAAGTGGATGTAGTCTGGTGGGTTGATCAATATCATCCCCAAAATCAAGTACTCTCTGGATGTCAGCTGCTGTAATTTCAATGTCATGACCATGAATGGAGCTCCATATTCTGTAAGGCTCATGTGAACGATCTACGGAGGCATTTTCCCAGAAAGCCTGATGTAACGACCTGTAAGGAGTACACTGTGTGGATATGGCTTTATGTATCCGAGAGCGTCGAAAGAATGCAATAATCTCTGTAAACTCGTCTCCATTCTGAGTCGTATGGTCCAAATGAGCACATATATTGTGCTTTGGATTTGTGGACCATCTATCAGCCATTGACCTGAAACACAAGACACAGAACCATTTATAAGTCATACATTCAAACTTCAGTTCAAGGTGTATAGTTTAAATTCAATCCGATACATTCGTGCGAATGAATCATGCGACTGGAGTTAGTCGTTTGTTCTTTCGTGTGACTGAGCTGGTTCGGGTGAATGAGACATGCGACTGAGTTCAATTTGCTGACTGAGTCTGCGATTGGTTCAGTCGGCCGACTGAACTCATTCGCATGGTTCATTCTGCCGATTGATCCAATCGCAAGATTCAATCGTGCGATTGGAGTTCATCCGAACGACCAATCGCATGACCCACTGTTCAATCGACTGAGGTTCGAATCTTGACCTGATTCAAGTAATTTAACATGGTTTAATGGTCCATTAGACTCGCCATCTTGTCACTAATGACCAATTAAACTTAATTTTAACGTTTTGCTTAGTTTATGTAGGTTATTAGGGCATTTTTCAATCCGGTTAATGTTTCATTCGAATAACACAAATTTGACTCAAGATCTTCTGATTTCTATAAGATTTAACTGCAATGTACCTGTATACTTGTCAATCGAATGTCAGAAGATCAATAGCAATATGAAAACACGATCTCTAGAAATTTTTTGCAGAGTAACGGGAAACAAAGCGATTTGGGTGCGATTGGGAGTGATGAGTGAAATGCGATCGACTGAGGCCCTTTAAATACTGAACCTACTTTCAATCGGCCGACTGGCCTCATTCGCTCAGTTCATTCGGGCGACTGAGGTTCAGTCGTGCGATTGGCCCAGTCAGTCGCTTTCAGTTGGCCGACTGAGTCTCAGTCGGTCGTTTGACTCATTCGTGCCCTTTCATTGCTTTCTCAATTAACCGACTGAGTCTCAGTCGGTTGACTGACTCATTCGCACCCTGTCATTCGGTCGAAAGGATCATTCTTAAACGCCATTCGGGTGAATGACTAAATTTCATGTCCAGTCGTGCGAATGGGATCCATTCGCATGGTTGGTCCATATTCATGGTCCAATCGTGCGAATAGGTCACACTTAGTAGGTTTTCTGCCATATTGAACATTTTAACTTTTTGAAATAGACATTATGAGTTTTGATCATCTTAGACATGATCATTTTTAACCAATTTAGTCACCTCAGACGTGACTGCTTTAAACTTGAAAATTCATGTCGTCATCTCAGACATGACCCATTCAGTGGGTTGATCCCTTATAGATTTTCATGATGTAGTCCGGCAAACAAATTAACTAAAACACTCGCTAAATTAGAAACTTAAACTAAAGACTAAAAATTAAGACTTTGTTTTGGCTTTTTGTGAGAGATAGAACCTAAGGTGGAAATCTACTGGATTTGGTTCCTGAATAGAAAGCTTCAACTTAGATTGACCACACCTGGACCAATTCAATTTTGGAATCATACAGGCACATCAAATCATTTGGGACTTGTTATCAAAATCTTTTGATGCTCAATTCTTGGTGTTTATCCAGAGTCATTAGCAACTTTAGGAAATCATACTGGAACTCTTAGATTACCACATTGATTTGAACTTTCAAGAATTTCAGCCACAATGATTGTCAATATTTTTGTCCACTTAAATCCATACACAGACTCTTGACACAAACTGGTGATTGTTTTTGGTTTAATTATTTCAACGAACATTTGTGGATCCCACACTTATATGGTAATCAACATTCCTCAGGAGCTTTTGAGCAGTCTACGGTTATTTTTACAAGAAGAGACTATTCTTAGAGCTTTCAAGGAGAAGCCAATCCTCAGGTCAGTGCCATCGCACAGCAGAGAGGCGGCAAACAACAATGAATTCTAGAATATCTAGGTTATGCTTATCCTCAGGTCAGTGCCATCGCACAGCAGAGAGGCGCACAACCTATCTCCTTGTTAGAGCAGCTTAATTTTATTTTGCACCAAATGCACAACAACATAAGCCATTAGCTTGATAGCATTTTTCTTCATTTTTTCTGGTGCTTTGCTCTATTTATGGTCATCCACACACATTTTTGGCGTTTACATGCTCATTGCCCCTTATTGGAATATTGTTGATTGTGTTAACCAGCGATAAGATGGGAGCCCACAGTCAGTTGAACCACTTAGTTTGATCTTGAGATCACCGGTCAGGTCTAATCATCTATTGTGTTGAATCTATCGACATCTATTGTGATCTAGCAACCTCTAGGTCTACTCTCCTTGTGTACCTTAAGAGTTACTAGTTTTTCTATCATCTTCCCTTTTATATTGCTTAGACTACACAGACTTATACTTTGAATGTTTTTGCATCTTTTCTAAATTAAAATTTCAAAGTCCCTCTTGATTTGTTCCTGTGTACTATCATATTCCAAAGGCTTTGAATCGGTATCACAGATACGATCTACCTTGTATCAGCTTTCCACTCCTTCTCCTCGGTTTTTTTTTGTTATTTGTTTTTTTAATGTTGCTTGCTGACTTATTCTCCCCCTAAAATACTAAAATCATAACTGGTTTCATTATTTTAGAATTTTAATAAACAGCAGAATAACATAAGTTTAATTTTAAACAGACTAACTTAACCAAATGAGCTCAAATAGAATGAAGAATTAACTAAGCTACATCGGACTACACATGATCATCATCAGGAATAACCTCACTTCTCTGTTTAAAGCCGTTGACCTCTAGCAAATATTGAAAACATGTTTTATCAAAGGCTTTAGTATAGAGGTCAGCGCATTGAAAATCAGTATTAATTTTTACCACATCAATTAAGTTCTTTTGAAAACAATCTCGTATGAAGTGATATTTAATAGCGATATGTTTCGTCTTAGGATGTTGGACCGGATTTTTAGTTACTGCAATTGCTGCAGAGTTGTCTACAAAAATAGGAGTAGAATAGAACGTTAAACCGTAATCCCGCATTTGCTGTTGAATCCAGATGATTTGTGAACAGCAACTTGCAGCAGCAACATATTCGGCTTCACAGGTTGACAATGCAACCGATGTCTGCTTCTTACACTGCCAGGTAATTAATCTTCTCCCAAAGAATTGACACCCTGCTGATGTAGACTTGTAGTTCATCTTGCAGCCTCCGTAATCCGAGTCACTATACGCCGTGAGCTCAAAATCATCATCATGAGGATACCACAACCCAAGTGTGGGTGTACTTTAGATAGCGAAAAATCCTTTTGACCCCGATCAGATGATTGACCTTAGGTTTAGCCTGATATCTAGAACATAAACATGTCGCATACATGATATCAGGTCTAGAGGCAGTGAGATACATGAGGGATCCAATCATTCCTCGGTACATCGTGGCATCCACAAGATCTCCATTTTCATCAGGTGTTATGTCGTGATTCGTAGCCAGTGGAGTACCGGCAGCAGATGCATTCTCCATGTCAAAGCGATTGAGAATGTCTCTTACGTACTTGGTCTGATGTAGAAAGATCCCATTTGGTGTTTGATCCACCTGTAGCCCGAGAAAGAACTTCATCTCCCCCATAGCACTCATCTCAAACTCTTTCTTCATAACTGCTTCAGACTATTTGCATAACTCTTCTTCTTTGAACCGAAAATTATGTCATCAACATAGATTTGTACGAGCAGGAGGTCGCCATCTTTTTCATTAATGAACAGCGTGCAGTCAATGACTCCCCTGCGAAAGCCGTGTTTCACAAGATGAGTCGAGAGTTTCTCATACCAAGCTCTTGGAGCTTGATGAAGCCCATATAAAGCCTTGTCGAGCTTGTAGACTCTATCCCGATTATAAGGATCTTCAAATCCCTTGGGTTGACTGACATAAACTGTTTCTCTGATTTCCCCATGAAGAAATGCACTCTTCACATCTAATTGATAGACTTTAATCTTCATGTACAATGCATATGCAAGGAAGATACGAATGGCTTCCATCCTTGCCACGGGTGCAAACACCTCATTGTAATCAATTCCCTCGACTTGGCGAAATCCCTGAACAACCAGTCGAGCCTTGTTCCTGATAATGACCCCTGGTCATCCTTCTTTTTCAAGACCCATTCGGTGCCAATGACCTTAGCACCTTTAGGTTTATCTACCAGAGTCCATACACCTAACTTCTTGAACTGAAGAAGTTCTTCTTGCATTGCACTCACCCACGCCTCATCATTTAGTGCTTCACTGACATATTTTGGCTCAACCTGTGAGACAAAACACCGATAGGCACCATCATGAATATATCCCTTCTCCATAACTGAGGTGTAATCAGCTGAGTATAACTGATTACGGATTTGTACTCCTGATCTGATATCTCCAATGACATTGTCTATTGGATGATAGACATTTAGTCGTGATCCTGGAGTAGTAGGAATAGCTACCTCAGAGCCAAGATGACAAACATTTGGTTCTGCATCTGAGGTAGTTGGAGTTTGAGGCTCTGAAGTCGAAGGTGCATCACTGGTAGATGCTTGTGGACTTTCAGGAACTGGAACCTGTGCCTCCTGATTATTCTGGTTATCTTCTTTAGCTTCATCTTCAGAGGAGGAGTCACTGTCGTCGACTACTCCCCCTGACTGAGTAGATGATTCTCCCTGTGAGCTAGATGTTGGTGGATTCAAGCTATCATAGATCATTCGTGTAGCTAATTCGTCATCTGAGGGAGAGAGAGGGATGTTGAAGGACTTGAAGAGTCCATCAGAGTCAAAGAAGTAGGCGGGTCCTTTGCCAGTAGGTGGTGTGGTGAATCGCTGAACGTCAACATTACACCACACTTCTACTAGACCCGTTGAGTTGTTGTAAACTCGCTTGTTCGGTATGTTGTATCCTAGAAAGATGCCATCATCTGCCTTCTGGCTGAATTTACCCTCTTGTGTCTTCTTCAGAAGTGTGCACGGTGCCCCAAATGGTTCGAGATACTCCAAGTTCGGTTTGCGTCTTTGTAGTAGGTCGTAACATGTTTTACCGTGGCGCTTGACTATCAGGACTCGATTCAGTGTATAACAAGCATTCGCCACTGCCTCATTCCAGAATTGGATAGGCAGTTTTGAGTCTGCCAACATAGTCCGTGCTGTCTCTATCAAGCTTCTGTTCTTTCTCTCAACAACGCCATTCATCTGAGGTGTGTAGGCAGAAGTGAATTGATGCACAATTCCCTTTCCTTGCAGTATGCCTCCATCCACTGGTTCTTGAATTCCGTTCCGTTGTCTGAGCGTACTTGTCTAACTTTCAGCTTGTAGAGAGATTCCAGTGTGGTTACCAACTCCTTGAATGATTCAAATGTTTCTGATTTGGATTTCAGAAACATTACCAAGTGAACCTTGAGTAGTCATCGGTGACCACAAAACAGTACAAGTCGCCTGCAATGCTCTTTGTACTGATTGGACCAAACAGATTCATGTGAAGAAGTTCAAGAGGAAGTTCTATTGAATTAACTTTCTTTTCCATATGAGACTTCTTTGTCTGCTTGCCTTTCTTGCAAGCTACACAAAAATCAGGAAGCTGAAAGTTCTTAACATTAACTCCTCTCACCAGATCCTTCTGAATCAAGTGTCATCTTCCTTTGACTAATGTGTCCCATTATCCTATGCCAGGAGATGGAATCCTTTTCAGTAGCTTTAGATAGAAAACACTGAACCTCATGATCCATTGTAGAAGCTGTTGACAGATCCAAGACATAAAGATCTTTATATCTTGAAGCAGTTATCAAAACTTGGTCCTCTGGGATCACGTAGTCTTTCTTCAGTATGTAACACTTCTTGTTGTCGAAGATGACTTTAAATTCCTTATCACATATTTGAGAAACAGAGAGTAAGTTGTTTGAAGTTGTTGGACGTAGTTCACCCTATCAAACTTAACTTTCTGATTTCCAACTTCCCTGAGCTGTGATATAGCCTCCCTTGTTTCCAGCAAACGAAACATGCCCTCCTTTTATTTGTTTGACATTTGATAAAAGAACTCTGTTTCTTGTCATGTGGTTGATGCTCGCTGTCTACTATCCACGTGTTAGTTTCAGCACTGTATGAACAACCTGCACATACAAGGTAAAGGATTAGTTTAGGTTAGGAACCCAAGCCTTTACTGGCTTGGGTTTCCCAGAGGCATCACATATCAGAAATTCAACCCATCGACCCTAGAAGGTGAGGGTAGCTCAGGTTCCTTCTTGTCATCATTATCAGACATAGAGATTGACTTCTCTTTCCATAAGCCAGATTTGTGCAATGCCTGTTTGTGATAAACAGTCGACTGGCTAACGGGTTGAACCTTCTGTTCACTAGTTCTTCTAGGTGGAGTTAAAGAGCTCCTTTTAGAAGACTTAGGTTTTGAGTCCTGAAGTTCAATCTTCTTCCTAGGTGTCTGATAATAAGAACAATAGGAAGCAATGTGTCCACATTCTCCATAGTTGTAGCACGCCCTGCTATCAACTTTATGATTAAACTTTCTTTGTGGAGACGTGTGTGACACTCTAGTAACATCACTCACTTTGGGTTTTGACTCTGGTTCTTTTGATGTTTTCACTAGTTTAACAAAATTAACTGATTTAACCTGTTTGTCATCCTTTTCTTTTTGGTTAATGGTCTTTGACTTGAAGTATGTGAAAGATTATCCTTAAAAGCCCTTTTAGGTCTGATTTGACTCTGTTGACCCTGACTTTAAGTTACCTTTTCAAATTCCTTTCCATATTAACACAAGGCAATTTATCCTTTGCCTTTGAAGTGGCCTCCTTTTGTTTGTTTCCAGAGTCAATACATGAACATAAGGAATCTGGATCACTAACAAGAGGAGTAGACACTACATGATCCTTGATGGGATTACAATTTACTGGTCTAGTCTTAGTGTTCATTAAAGTCTCAGATGGTGGTGGAACCACTTTGTAACCAATCCCTCCCCGTTGTTCCTGTCTCTCACTAAGTGTTGGACTATGTGTGAAGAACTAGTCCAACTATGCAGTTTCTGTTTTAATGAATTTACTTCTACTTCTAGAACTGCCTTTTGCTTCTTAGTGTCATCTAAGGAGTTTAGATAGTACCTAATGTCATTAGCTTGGTTAAATGCAACTACTTAGGTTTCCATAAGCTGTTTAGTCAAAAGGTCTATCTTTTCTTTATAACTATGCTCATTTTGTTTTAGTACCCTATTGGCCTCAGTGCACAGTTGCAAATCTTTTACTAAGTTCATTATGATCTAATAACCTAGTAAAATTTTCATCTATGCTATTCCTAAAGTATCACAATCAAAACAAGCATGATTATTAAACATTTGGTCAGTAGTACTTACCTGAGTTGATTCAGAAGAGTTAGCCATCAACGCATCATCAGATGTCTCTGGTTCTGGTGATTCTGTCTTTTTTGTCACTGACGTGGTAGTATCCTCTTTAGGCTGGTAACTGACCTCGGTTGCAGTTGCTTCTTCACTATGTGACATCGCTATCTCAACTGCTAGATCTCCTTCACTAGCAGAATCACTGTCAATATCTTCTACACTTGGAAGTTTGATTCCCCTGGTGAGACAAACCTAAAGCTCCAATCCTGTCCTTCATCATCATGAGCAGTCAAGGCTTTTGGATCCCTGTTTGATGAAGTAGAACTGGTAGCTTGCTCTTGATGAGTGAAGGACGAGAATGGGTTCCGTTACCCGTCTTCTTTGGCTTGACACATTCTCTTTTGAAGTGCCCCTTCTCTCCCAATTGAAGTAGGTCACTTTGCTCTTGTCAAAGCCGAATGTGGTGTCCTTAGTCGCTACTAAGTTCTGTCCCGTTTGTTTTACAAACTTCTTTGCCCTCCAGACACACTGGCTAAAGCCCACATTATATCCATTCTCTCAAGCTCCATTTCGTCTACCTGCCCATAGTCCTCATCTACCAAATGCAGTTTCCAATCTTTCCAGCAACCAATTCATCATAAGAATGAACCACTACTGCCAAAAGATCCATGTGCTCTCGAGCTACTTCCATAGTCAAATTACCGAGGTTCTCGGTCTTCAGTCTAGTAGCATTCGCTTCAGATCCAATTATTGGGTACAAGAAGACCCTGACGTTTCTGACCTGAAGGAGGTGCATGTGTAGGACCCGATGAGCTAGACACTATGCAGTCTGGAGAGGTGCTCCAGATGTCTTAGCTTGAGGCGTGGCATTGTATAAAGCTAGATTTTGATTGTACGTAGACTTTGAGCTCTGTACTTCATTCTAAGTGATTCTTCTCGCACTTAAGAATGAAGTCATTAATATCCAGTTTTGCAGCATTCCATTCTGTCTAAGATTAGACACGAATGAAACCCGTTTTTCAGGCAATCCGTCTGCAAAATTAGTAACTTTCTCTTCCTGGTAGTAGCCACTCCATATGTATGCAGTTCACTCATCAGATGGTAGAATCTATCTATAACATCGTCCAAACTCTCGTTTCCCATCGATGAGAAGTTGTCGAATTCCTTCTTTACTCCTTAGCCTTGATTGCCTTCAACGAGCATTCCCGTCGTACCTCTTTTCTAGCTCATTCCATAGTTTCTTGGACTGCTTATTCTCTGAGTACTGGTGGAATATCTCTTTAGGGATAGACTGTGTAATGAATGCATAGACCCTCTTCTCTGCATTATATTTGACTTTCTGCACGTCTGTCATCCCTCCTAAGGTTAACTTTACTCCATCGGCTCCCACCGGCGTACTATATCCAATCTCGATGGCCTCCCACAGATTCGGATCCACTCCATTGAGGTAGATCTCAAAACGTTGTTTCCAGTGGGGAAACTCATCTAACGTTAAAAGCTTTGGTGGTTTATTATGATTACCCACCTCACTCTCAAGTAACAGCAGGTTCTGGATCCTAGAGTCCTTCCAGCAGTTAAGGCTGACATTTGATCTTCCATTGTGAATAACCTTAAGTCTAATAAACAATTTTCACTGGGGCGACTGAAGGGTGCGAATAGACTAGTCATGCGTATGAACTCTACGACTGGTTCAATCGTGCGGCTGAACTAAGTGATTAGCTCAGTCGTGCGAATGAATCTGATGCGTATGAACAGTACGACCGAAAGGTTCAATCGTACGAATGGAGATACAACTATGTCCAATCGTGCGTCTGAGCAATGCGAATGAGGTCTAGTCGTGCGAATGGTTCACTCGTGCGACTGAAGCTGCTGTTATGCGAAAATTTCTAGGTTAAACGTGTTTTACCCGTAAAAATTTGAACTTTCGCAAGGTTTAATTGCCTATGTCCGTATAAACCAAACTTTGATGAGCAGGGAACGTCCAAGATCACTTTTGACACAAAAGATTGTGTTTTTAGTGCAAAAACACAAACTTTTTATCAATCCTGATTGAATCACACGTAATCAAGAGCCAAGGCTCTCATACCACTTGTTAGGACCTGGTATTTGAACGAAATGCCTGGAGATTAGCGTGTATACCAGATCAAATAGTGTGGAATCCTATTTGATTGGCGATCCAATCAGTGAGAACACACGAAGAATCAATCAGGAATTGAAACTAACGTTAGAAATCGATTGAGAATCGATCTAATGTGTTTTGTGAACTTGGGGAATGAGTTGGGAGGCTTTTGGACGGCTAGGGTACGTCTGGAATCGTAATTGATCGAGAGAGCCTATTTTTCACGAATTGAGTTGTATTTATAGGTTGGTATTATTCAATCGTGCGACTGAACCATTAGTATGGTTCAGTCGTGCGATTGAGCCATGCGGTAGATTCATTCGCACGACTGAGTGTTCAGTCGTGTGACTGAGCCACTCTTATGTTACAATCATACGACTGATCCAGTCTCCTGGTTCAGTCGTGCGACTGAGTCATTCGTATGAAGGTGTTCATGCTTATGGTCCATTCGCATGGGCCATTCACATGATAACTTTATTATTTTAAGTTTGAATGTATTAATTAGTAAACATTATATGTAAACATTCAACCAATCACTAAACTAATTAATTAATTTAATGTCAACTTATTAATGAAATATTAATCATTACAAATCACAAACAACCAATATCATTTCATTAATCATATCAAATTACACCAGAATCAGATAAACAAGATCTATTACATTTCATATCATGATCTAGGGACATACATGTATCAACATATACATCAGAAATTGCATTTACTCTTTTTATCAAGAAAGCATCAAAGATCTCATCGTACTTCCATGCTATTATTTTTACTTGATTTGTAAAATCCGGAGCAATCATAGCATTCAACAATTCAGCAACTGATTGTCCTTTCTGTAATACATTCCTCACTAAATCACCAGTAGATCTGGCATTATCAAAAAACTGAATTTTTTCAGATGAGGCTTTGTAAGCTTGCCTTTTAGTACTTGAAAACATTTTAATAAGATCTTTTCTACTTACATAAGCATCTAATTTTCTTGATATTTCTTTAATTTCTTGAGGTTTTAGCACTCTTGTTCTTTTGTGATCTCAAGATATTGACGATTATCTGTATCAAGAACAATAATCTTATTTGTTTGTTTTTTGTCTCTGAAAGCTTCTGACAAGATTCCTTAAAGATACAGATTGTAATCTTTTCAATTTTTCAATGGATAATTTCTAGCTTGCAACCATGATCTTAAAGCTGTGATGGTCATATTATCAGGATCAGGATGATGCAGCTCAGAGCTTGATAATTCTTCTACATTAATACTCTCTTTTGCTCTGTTCCATTCACCATGTTCTATCACAATTTCTTTTGGATCAATTAATGCAACTGACTCAGCAGCAATACATTTTTCATATTCATCATTAATATGGGAAACAGTCAGTCCATCCAAAAATACCCTATTGTATTTCATCTTTACAAGATAGTTATATTTGTCATCAAAATCTTGTGGAACTTCTTCTTGATCTTGAAATTGTTCTTGTGAATTCAAATTTGATACAAACTGTGCTTCATCTATGTCTTCATCATACAAGACTTCATCATACCAATCATTATTGTAAACTTCCTCAATATCTACTAATGCTTCAATTTGTTCTTGAGTGTTATGCTCTTCATCAATTTCTTCTATTCTTTGAGCATTTGAAGATGACTTAGTTAGATTTGCATCTGCAATATCATCAATTTTTCTTTTGCCTTTAATTGCTTCAATATTTTCTTCAACAACGTTCATTTCAGAATTGATCATTGGTTCAGGTGATATTGGCTGTTGAACTTCTTTTGTCTTTAGGAGTTCTTCTTTTCATTTTCCTCTGACAATTTCTTGAATTTTTCTTCAAGAATATCATAATCTTTTATCATGATTTCAAAGTTTTTGATCACATCTTCTTTATCTTTCACATAAGCCACAATCTTTGTATCTTTCAACAAATTTTCTTCTTTTAACTTTGAAGTTTCATTCTCTAACTTTTGAATCTCTGTTTCAAGAGATATATTCATCTCTTTCAGTCTTTCATTTTCAGCCTTTAACTCTTCAATTTCTTTCTCTTTAACTACATTCTCTTCTTTCAAGTTTTCTATCTCATCAACATTCACTATCTCTTCTGTTTGTACTGACACATTTTGTGTAGTGCTTAGAGGAATTTCTTCAAATTCTTCATTCACTTCTACTTGAAACACAGGTTCATATAACACATCATTCATAAAATAAAAATCAAAAGATTGATTTTGTGAACCTTCTTCATGTACACCAACATCTGGTTCATCTTCTTGAACTTCAGGAACACGATTATCATGAATCTCATCAGCAATAGTTTCTTTAGCTATGTTCTGTGTTTCATTTACATTTTCATCTTCATTCCTTTCTTCAATGGATTCTTGATGTGCTTCAACTGCACCATCATTATCATCATCATCATTATTATCATCATCTTCATCTTCGGATGAGCTTTTAGAATCTTCATCTTCATTTTCTTCATTATCATCATCAATCATATCATCAACAACATCCTCAATAAGATCATTAGGATCTATTGGTTCATCTTTAGATAAATGAAAATGTTGTTGATTTATGTCAACTTCATCCATAGATACATTCCTTATATAATCAAGCACATGAATGTTTTGAGCACCAGTGATCATTGCCAGTCTTTTATATACAGATTCAGACATGTGCTCCAATTGCAATTTATCACATTTAACTCATTCAACATAGAAGTCTGGATTCTATTCATTTATGAGCATTTGGAGAAATCTAGGATACATTAAGTATTTATTTCTCTTCCTCTTTCAAGATTGAGAATGAATCCATTCAATATCCATTTAGCCATATTGAATCTTCTATATGTGGCTGAGGCAATAATAGGAAATGCAATGTCTAATGGGAATGAATCCCAACCAGCACTTCTTTTAGACATGTAGTGTTGAAAGATGTAGCACAACAGTTTCCAATGCTTATACACTCTAGCTCTAAAAAATTGTTTATTTGGAAAATGATGTGGATGACCCATTTGTAAAAATACTTCTCTACATTCACTAAATGTATACTCAGATAAGTCTTCTGGGTCATTTCTCCAAGTTTAAGAGCTGAACAGATTACTTGTTCAGAGACTTGAAGCATTCTATCAGATGTGATGAAAGCTCTTACAACTTTGTTTCCTTCTTCATCTCTTTCAATTTCAGTAGTTCTCCAGAATTTCTTGATCAATCTTTTATTAATCATTGGTCTTGCACACATTGCATAGACATATTTTGATCTTAGGAGAAATCTAATCATTTCATCATATCCAACTGCTTCTCTATTTTCTTCATCTGGAAATGCAGCAACATTATGTTTTGGTTCAAATTTCAAAGCTGCCATCTGCAAAATAATAAAATAATAGAACATTAAAAGTTGATGAATTTTCAATTTTGAAATATTTCATTCAATTTTGACTTTTGATTTTTTACTTTTTACTTAATGAATATAATTTGTCAAATTTTTAAATTTATTCATTTTGAAAATCATCATTTTATTAATCCATTATTTGAATTCTAAGTTTTTCTACTTTTTATTTAAAAATACTATTTTTATTTATATTTTTATTCAAAAATTAAAGTTGTTTGTTCATCTTCTTCTTCTTCCTTCGAAAAACCCGACTGTGCAATCTCTTATCAACATCATTCTTGAGTTTAGTCCACAAACAATATATGAAATTACTCGAAATTTGATATACATCAATAATCCAAAATCAATTTCAGATATGGTTTAGATTTGATTAGTTAATCATTGAATGTTATAGTCTTCGAACGCCCGAATAGTAGTCAAAAGCCTATATCAATCATCATGTTTTAATCAAAATCAACTGATTTGAATCACAAACTTACATTTATGAACTCAAATACTATCTAACAATCAACAAGGATTTGCTTCAATCACTGATAATCTGCTAGATTGATGAAGACCGAGAGTCGATAGTTCAAAGGGTTTTGTTTTTCAGAGAATTTTGAGTGTGAATGAGAAAACAACTGTAACTGTTCAATATATATTAAGTGAAATTTTAGATGCATGAGCACTGGTTGTGCATATGAAACCCTAAAATTCACAAAATAATGAGACGTATGTGCGCTTTTTGGCCGTATTGACTCAGACGCATGAGAACTGTTCAGCTGCATGAGCACTGTTTAAGTGCTTTTGCACTGTTCAGGCGCTTTGCACTGTTCAGCCACATGAAGTTCCTGAAATGTCAAACACTTGTAACTTTCAACACTGTGTAGATGCATGAGACATTCAAAACGTCTAACACTTGTTACACACAGACTCGTTACGACTGTTTAGGCCTATGGGATTGATAAAACGCCAAAACACTTGGTTAAACTCATGGACTTATTACAACTACTTAGGCGCATGGGAATATGAAAAACGTCCAAACACTTGAATAATTTCGTGAAAGATCACCATGCTCCTATTTAGACGTATGAATACTATTTAGGCGAATGAGTTGACTTTGAGTTGACTTTCATGACTCCCACACTTGTGTTTTTCAAATTTCTTCACTTGCACACTGTTCAAACACATTAGTAATATTTCATACTAATATTTAAACATGATATGCATAATTTTGATTTTCCCAAAATTTACATTTTAGCCCTTCAAATTAGAACTCTTTATATTTTGCACACTTAATTTTATTTTTCAACAAATTTTTTTATTTTTTATTTAATTCTTAACTTGTTGTTTAACTTTTGAAAATTTCTCTTCCCTTTATTTTAGTCTCTAAAACATAATCAAATCTCTATTTCTCAACTTTGAGAGAAGCATTTCCACTTGCAATTTTATATATGTTCATATTATCATTTTCAAAAGTTTCATGATCACACTCACATATACTTTGAACATATAGCATCATCTTTTCAATTCTACTTTCTTTGATTTTGATTTTCTGAGAGAAACTCTTCCATTATTACGCCCCCTAAACTTTTAAGTTAAAACAACTTATAAGTTTCCTAAGGTAACATAATAAGATCACACAACTCATTGTGACATTGCCTTCACACACAACAAAACATGCATAAATTCAAAATGAAAGTAGAATGAAAATTTAAGATCAACAAGAATTAATGTCTGCAGTGAGATCATATCAATGAAGATCAGCACATTAAAATAAAAAACATGTGTGGATAGTCATAGACAGTGAATAAATCCTGATCAAGTGTGTTCCAGGTCAGTGATATCACAGCAAAGGAGACACAAGATCGAAGGACAGACTTAACTTATTATATGTACAGAGCTCATGTACTTAAATGAATATAGAATGATCATGTATAACCATTTGATCAGCTCTAACTATCCATTTGAATAGATTGTGCACATTGGCATCTTTTGCATCAAAGAGAAAATCCAGGTCTGTAATGACTTACAACAAAGGATATCTCAGCACTTCAAGTCTATGATGACTCATAACAAAGAAGTGAAATGATGCTTGTAACAGATCTCATGATTAATTACATCACCATCAGGTGCGAGTGGTGTTACTTAACAAACAGTCAATCTGATAAGCCAAAACATATCAAAAGTACTTAGATGAATACATATTTAGTGAATCTCAAGAATTTACTTTTTCAGTATAATAGCATGATATTGTCTACACATTATATCTAATCATGTCAGACTTTATTAATGAGTGAAATATGCAACTGATCTCACTAATGTACTATCATTTCTCACATATTGCAAAACAGATTCTTTTCTAAACAATGAACTGACAATAGAAAAAAACTCTATTTTTGATGTTTTGATTTATACTTTTGTATTTGGTTTTTCTATGACAAAAGAAAAACTCACACACAAAATAAAAACAGGAAATTAACATTGAGAGGAGCACTTATGATGATCATTTTATTTAAAGGGTTCACATATGATTATAAGACCAATTGATTCTACTAAATACTCAAACCGTCCTCGTAGGAAGGCTTTAGTAAATTGATTTCCAACTGTTTTATGTTGCAATTTGAATCATAATGATTAACCATTTTTCAAAGTTATCTCTGAGAAAATGAAATCGAATTTCGATATGTTTTGTTTTTGAATGTTGAACAGGATTAGCTGTAATGAATATAGCTGCAGTGTTATCAATGTAAATAGGTGTTTTAAGAAAATTTAACCCACAATCTAGTAGTTGATTTTGCAACCAGAGGATTTGAGAACATCCTACTGATGCAGCAATGTACTCAGCTTCTGTAGTAGAAGCATAGACATTTGTTTGTTTCTTACATTGCCATGAGACTCATCTGGGACCGAGAAATTGACACCCACCCAAAGTAGATTTTCTATCTTGACAACAACCACCATAATCACTATTTGTATATCCATGTAATTCAAAGTTACCCTCGTAAGGATACCAAAGCCCTAAATCTGGTTTACCTTTGAGATACCTGAATATTCTTTTGACAACAATTAAATGTGATTCTTTCGGGTCTGATTGATACCTGGCACAAACATAAACAACATACAAAATGTCTGGTCTAGATGCAGTAAGATACATCAAAGAACCAATCATTGATCTGTATAGTGTTTGTTAATAGATTTTCCTTTTGGATCAGGTTCAATCTTGGTGTTAACATCTGCTGGAGTTCATATGGACTAATAGTCTTGCAACTTAAATTTCTTCAAGAGTTTGTCAACAAACTTCTCTTGATTGATAAAAATTCCATCATTAGTTTTCTTGACTTGAAGTCCAAGAAAGAAATTAATTTCTCCCATAGAACTCATTTGGAATCAAGATTTCATGATTTCTTCACACTCATTGTAGAATTTTGAACTGGTAGAACCAAATATGATATCATCAACATACACTTGTACACATAAGGGATCATCATTATCCTTCATTATGAATAAAGTTGGATCAACTTTCCCACTTGTGTATCCATGTTGGATTAAGTGTGGGGACAAGGTCTCATACCAAATTCTAGGGGCTTGATGAAGTCCATACAAAGCTTTACTCAGCTTATACACTCGATCTGGAAGTTCTGCATCCTCAAAGCCCGGAGGTTGCTTCACAAACACATCTTCAGTGATAGGACCATATAAAAATGAACCCATTACGTCCATTTGATACACCTCAAATTTCATGAATGAAGCATAGGCCAGGAAAACTCGAATGGATTCATGTCTTGCAAATGGTGCAAACACTTTGTCATAATCTATCCCTTCTTCCTATGTGTATCCTTGTGCAAAAAGTCCCGCTTTGTTCCTTATTACCACACCACGATCATGAGTCTTATTTCTAAACACACATTTGTGCCTATGGCATTTTCTCCTTTAGG
Source organism: Flaveria trinervia (assembly GCA_025506515.1). Classification (NCBI taxonomy): domain Eukaryota; kingdom Viridiplantae; phylum Streptophyta; class Magnoliopsida; order Asterales; family Asteraceae; genus Flaveria; species Flaveria trinervia. Next base: position 39,466,922 of record CM046448.1, on the reverse strand, counting down.
TAAATCCACTAAATTCCACACTTCTTGTTTGTGGAATTGAAGTAATTCTTCTTGCATAGCTTCTATCCAACCATTGTCCTTTAATGCTTCGGTAACATTTTTAGGAACAATTTGAGAAAGAAAACAAGAGTATAAGCACAAGTTTGCTTGTTGTGATTTACTCCTTGTTGTTCTCTTATTCAATGGACCAATAATCTGAGAAATTGGATAATTTTTATGACTACGAGATGTTGGAATCTCTTCACATTGAACATTAACATCAAGATTTGTTTGGTTTAAGTTAGAGAGCTGATATGACAAATTAGAAGAATGTGGATTGAAGTTTGGAACTTGAGTCGGTGAGTTAATAAAGTAATCTAAGTTACCAGTATCAACTACATCACCAGAGATGGATGATGTGCCAGACTCAGGTTGCACAAACTCATTACCATCATTAGGAATAGGTTGTGATCCTTCCTGATCAAATGAGACTGAATGATTTGAAGCTGAATTAGCATGATCATTATCATTGAATCTTAATGTTGAATCCTTGAGAAATGATAAAAATAGGTAGTCTGAACTAGAATCATCTGGGTTGTCAAAATCTGAATCCTCACTGAAAGATCCAAGATCTCCTCTAGAGTTCTTCTTACCTATAGAATCAAAAGAATTTGATTGATTAAACAAGTTAGATTGAAGAGAGTTTGATAATGAATCTAAATCAAATAACCATGCGGGACCATTTGAAACTGATGGAAAAGAATTTTCCACAAATTTAACGTTGAATGTTTCAAGAGTTATATTCGTCCTAGAGTTGTACACTCGATAGTCTTTTGAAACAGATGAATATCCAACGAAAAATCCATTATCAGATTTTGCATCAATTTTCCTAACTGATCATTTGAATTAAGAATCATAACAGGACAACCAAATGATTTTAGAAAATTTATGTTCGGTTTCCTGCCAAACATTAACTCATAAGAAGTTTTCATTTTATCTTTTACAATTAAGGTTCTATTCTAAACAAAACACGCGGTTGATATAGCTTCATCCCAAAAAGTTATAGGAATCTTTGCATCAGCTAACATAGAACGAGCAGCTTCAATCAATGTTCTGTTCTTCCTTTCAGCAACTGCATTTTGTTGAGGACTTCTAGGAGGACTGAACTGATGAGCTATCCCTTTCTGAGGACATAACATTTCAATGTTATCATTTTTAAATTTCATTCCATTATCACTTCTTATTATTTTCACTTTATTTTCTAAATGATTTTCAACTTTAATGATAAATTCTTTCAGTAATTCAGCCGTTTTAGATTTAGCATACAAAAAGAAAACCCATGAAAATCTTGTATAGTCATGAATGATAACTAAACAATATGATTTTCATCCAATAATCATGACATTTGTTGGTCCAAAAAGATCCATATGTAACAATTGAAGAGGTTTGGAAGTTGAGTTTATGATTTTGGTGTTATAAGACGCTCTGTGTTGCTTTCCCTTTAAACATGCTGAGCAGTGATCAGTCGTTGCAAACTTCTTAGATGGAAGTCCAATGACATGATTTCCTGCTACAAGCTTGTTCATATTCTTGAAATTTGAATGTCCAAGATGACTATGCCAAAGCTGACTTTCATCATTTGATGCTTTAGCAATTAGGCATGTTGTTTCAGTTGAAGGATCAACTTGAGACAAATCCAGTTTGTACAGATCTCTATCCTTTTCAGCTGTAACAATTACCCAATCTTTGTTTATCTGAAAACCTAGCTTCAAAACATAACAGAATGAATCATCAAAAAGAACAGAATATGATTTATCACATATTTAGGATACACTAAAAATATTAAAGTTCAACTATGAAGAAAAGTTGACTTTATCAAAGCTTATTATCCCATTTGATATTGTTCCTTCTCCGGTTACTTTTCCACTAGAATCACCACCAAAGGCGACGCGTGTTCCATCTTTTAACTTCAAATCTTGTAACAAGGTAGGATTGCCTGTCATATGTTGGCTACACCCACTATCCGCATACCATGTATTAAGTGGTCTTCTTGGGCATACCTGCATAACAAGAAAATTAAGTTGATATATCCACCCAAGCCAAGATTGTCTTAGGTTTTCCAAATTTATCAACAATGGTAAATTGTTTGTAAGGAAGATTATTCAAATCAGGTTTATTCTTGATGAATTTACCAATCTTGTTTTGGAAATTGTTTGATTTATTTTTGAGAACATTCATACCATTTGATTAATCAATTTTGACACGAATTGATGACTAACATTTTTATTAGCCATTCTTATTGATCTTGGTATGAATTGATCTTGCACATTTTGTTTATATCTCACATAGTTGTTCTTTTGAAAGGATCTCAAACCTAAAGAAGGTTGATTTGTTAATTTTTGAAATCCATCAGTTTGATTTCTCATATATTGAGGATTATCATTACCTTTGCTCTTGTTTGAGTTTGCAAATCCTCTTTTAGGTGATCTCTTTCTAAAGTAACAATTTGTAGTATTGTGAGTCTTCTCATCATAATAAGTACAGTATTGTTAAAATAACAATCTGCTGTAGAATGATTTCTCATGTCACATATGTGACAGTACTTGTTAAAATAGCACTCAGCAGTATTGTGATTTTTCATATCATAAATTTCACAGTACTTTTGTGGAGTTATAAACAACTGTTTGTTAACTTTTGACATTGACACTTTATTTGATTCATTTTTATATTTTGGTGTCAAATAGTTAAACTGCTATTTTTCATTTTTCATATTTTGATTTTGTGCCAAATTGTTTTCATCTGTTTAACATGAACTTCCTTCTCGAATTTCTTATGAACAAATCTTTTTCCTACAGCGGAAGTCTTAGAATCTAAAATTCATTTCAGATCAGAGTGAGATTTGTTTATAGTATTCACCTTGTTGTTTTGATGAGATTTCATATTTAGCAAACCTACTGACACAAATTTTATCGGTTTAAGTTTTGTTGCCTGATTTGTTGTTTTGATCAACTTTTCTGAACTTTTGTTTTGTTCAGATTTTAATTTGATGATTTCTTTCTTCTTCTTTTATTCTTAGATTTAGAAGAACTTGGTTTACTTTCAGATTGAACATCGTCAGAAGAAGATTCCTTTTAGATTGAACTTGTTTTAGATTAATAATGTTTGAATCTTCTGATGTTCCTACCTGTTGTTTATCTTTGCTTTGAACTTCTCTTCTTCTAAAACACAATGAAGTTGATGAGAAGTGTTTTGTTTTGTTTGTTTAGGTTCATAAGATTTTATCTTGATTGGATGACCATTTTTAATCTTTTCTTGATCATTTTCAACAAACACTTTTACATTTCCCTTTTCTACTTTAGAATTCTTGTTTTTGACCTAAAAAGCTTTAAGTTTAGCTTTGTTCTCAAGAGTGATCATGTGTGTTGAAGTTCTTGGTAAAGTGTTTGTGATAGATTCAGGCATAGGTTCATGAGTGAAGCCTAACCCTGATTTCTGTTTGTCTATTCTCTCACTTATCAGTTTTTCTACAATTATTTTTGAACTTTTAACTTTAGCAAGATCCATTTGAGTAGCTGCATGTGCTATCTTCTCCTGTTCAAGATTTTTAGTCATCTCTTCCAATTGTTTAGAAACAATTCTAATTCTTTTAGTGTTTTGTTCGATGAAGTTTGAAGAGAGATGATCTTTTGATCTACTGTTTATGATTAGATTTTAGTTTATTATGCATTGACTCTTCTTGTTTTAGTTTCTCACAGATTTTATATGAGTAGTTTCTATAGTATTCAACATGTTCATAGCATGATTTTGTGCATAGTTTTTCTCTCACTTCAGATGGGATTTTAGGGAATTTTGGAGATGAGGTTTCAGATTTTGAAGATGAAGTGTCAACCTTAGGTTGATCAGACTGTGCCATTAGAGCTACTTCATCGGTATCCTCCTTTGGATCTGATTTGTCACTCCAATCATAGTCATCTTATTCATTCTCACCTTCCACCTTTGGATCATTATTTTTTGACCAATGTTCTTCCTGAATTTCTGCAACAAGAGATAAACTTGATGTTAAATCATTAGAAAATTGTTCAGTATATGTACTCCAATCATAACCATCTTTAATATTGACTACTAGAGCTTTCTTGGTTTCTTCAAATGATTTTGTTTCATCTTTAAGCTCAGGCATAGGAAGACTTTGATACTGATTTTGAAAAGTCTTCTGAGTTGGTTGAAAGCTTTGATTGTTAGAACCTAATTGAGGATTTCCTCCATTATTCCTTGGAGCTTTGCATTCTCTTGAGAAATGGCCATAGCTGTTATAAGTCCAACAATCTTGTTAGCACTTGGCTTGTACTTCCTGTTGACATATGAGCGTTTTTGTGTCCTCTAAGCAATCATCATCATTTTCTAGTTTAAGTCCACTTCTTCAACATATTCAGGATCCATTTCAACGAAATCATGCAAAACAAGATCAAATTGAGTTAAATGGCTACCTTGATATGCTTGAAAACTAGCCATAAATACAGTTAATGCAGCTTTAGACTCTTCATCCTCTAATAGGATGTTTATCATATCTTTAACTTTGCTAGATTTAGCAGAGTTAGATGAAGAAGTCTCTGTTTGAACATTAGATGTTTGAGACTAAGATTTAGGAGGAGATTGAGAATGAGATTGTGTTGTGTAAGCAGGAGCACTAGTAAATGATGAAAGAGTGAAAAATCCTGTTCCAACAAATAAATCCCCCTCTTCTTTTGTAACTTTCTCACTGTTTGCCATGAATGCATTTTCAACAGTATTTGTAGGAGAAGCAACAAACTGATACTGAGACATTGATGTTGCTCTATCATTGTTTCTAGAGCTTTCATCAATCTCTATTGATTCTATCTTGGCAATGAGTAGATCTAGATCCATAGTAAACTTCTCAGTATGCTTGAGTAAGGTTACTATTTGTTTCCATGATGAGGGTAAAGCATTGAGTAGTCTAACATTTAGATCTTCAAGATCAGGCTTAATACCAGCTGTTGACATCTCAGTTGTAAGTTGAACAAATCTGTTCATCATCTGGTTTATGGTTTCTCCAAAAAACTGTTGAAACAATTCTAATTGCCTTTTCAACTTTTGTTTCTTGAGATTTTGAATCTCCTTGCTCCTTAACAAATGGTCTTTAAGGCTTTATACATGGTATATCTAGTTTGATATCCATCAAGCCTTGCAAGAACTTCCAGAGGTAGTCCTTTACACATCAAGGAATATGCTTTGACATCATTCTTTACTCTTCTCAAATCATCTTCTTGAAGACCATCTTCAGGATAGGATTCTTGAGAATCTTTTGTATAAACAAACCCTCTGTCAGGTCCATCAGTGATTGTAGGAATGTATGGTCCTTTCTCTATATATTTCCAAAGATCATTGTCAATGAAATTTAAGTGATGTTTTAACCTAAGAGACCAATTTTTGAAATCAGCTCTATTTTTAGTTTTGGAACTCTATTTTCAGAATCTTTTGATTTCACCATTCTTATATTTTTGTTGTTTTTCTTAGATTTTGAATTAAGAAAAGAAATGAAAAAGTTTTTGAAAATTTTCTAAAAAAATTCTAAGTATCAAAGATGATACCCTAAACAGTACTAAAACTCCTAAACAGTTGATGCGCCTAAGTTGAGAGATGTCTAAGGGATCGCCTTAGAAAAAGTTCCAAAACGCCCAAATTGATGCGTCTTAACAGTAGTAAAACGTCTGAACAGTTGTGATGCGCCTACACAGTTGTAATGCCCCTCAACAGTTGTCAAACGTCTAAATAGTTCACATACACTCAATAGAATTGATACGTCTGGACTTTTACTCTTCAACAGTGGTCAAACGTCTGAACTGAAAACGTCTACACAGTGTAATGTAACTATATAGTAGTCAAACACCTAACACTTCGACAATTTTTTAGCAAACTTCAACCCTAATACGCCAGATTCATCATGTTCATATGAATGTAGCTAACTCAAATCTTCTGAAATTCTTCAAAAGTTGATGAATTGGATTGAAACTTACCAATTAGATGAGTTTTATGCCGATAATCATTCTTCTAATATCAATTTCTATCAATATCAACAACTAATCAATCAATTTTGTGATTTTCAGTTCGAAAAACAATGAACTGTTCGAACACAAAGTCAACAAATTATCTCGAATTTGATGAATTTAACTGCTAATTGTGATTTAGAACATGTTTTTGATGATGAAACACATCTGAAATCCACAAATGTTCATTTGAATTGTCTATCAATCACAGATTCAGTGAGCTTTTTGAGTTTCAAAGTTCGATAAACTTCAAAATTACTCAAATAACAGCTAACAACAGCTCTGATACCAATTGATAGAATCAATTGAGCTAATATGTGATGATATATGCACAAAATTCATAGAAAACACAAAAAAAGTAATCGAATTCAAGCAAGATATCAACAAAATTCACAGTTTCATTCATATCAAGCAAAGACATTACAAAGTAATAAGAAGTGGTTCGTTCCCTCTCTACTACTAACTAACTGTCTAAGCTATTTATAATGAAACACAGGAACTAACTAATTACAAAATAGTCCTTATACTATTACAAAAAGTAAAAATACACATAAACACAACATGTCAATCCGAACAAAGTATACCCACAAGCTACTTGCCAAACACCCAAGTAGTTAGGAAGTTGAACACCAAAACCCTTCTTCTTGTTCCTTATTCTAAATCCGAAAATTCAGCCAAGAAAAAGGAGGAGAGTGTTTGGAAATATGTATGAGAGAGAGTGTGGTTGAAACGGATTATGAATTGGGTTAATGTCTTATAATAAATCAAAACAAAACAATCCAAAGGAAACCCACCATCCGGCGGCCGAAATTGGGTTCCCTCCAATTTGAATTTTTATCACACATTATTTGTGTTGGACCAAAAGAACCAATGAGCCTGATTAGAAAAACCTCTAAGTCCCACAGACATCATAACAACTGCTGAAGAATTAATCAGTTGTTTGACAAAGTCTGAAGATTTAAGCAGCTGAAGAACTAAAGTACTGAAGACTTCAAAAGCTGAAGACCAAAGACTGAAGATCAACAGCTGAAGACCAAAGACTGAAGATCAACAACTGAAGACTAAAGTACTGAGACTTCAACAGCTAAAGACTTCAACAGCTGAAGACCAAAGTCTGAAGATCAACAGCTGAAGAACAAAATACTAAGATCAACAGCTGAAGTACAAAGACTGAAGACATTAGCTGATGACAACAGCTGAAGTTCAAGTACAAGTACTGAAGCCTTCAGAGTTTGTTACAACAGCAGAAGAAGCATTCTTCAGTTGTTATGATGGTTTCCTTTCAGTAGTTTTCTTTTTGTTTCAGTATTTGTAAAACGACTGAAGAGCATGTTCTTTAGTCGTTGTAGTTTCAGTAGTTTCTTCTCAGTAGTTGTAATAATAGTTAACACTTAGCATTTTTGTAAGAAGATGTCAGCTGTTTGACATCTTCAGTAGTTGTGTTAACTATCAGTAGTTTGAATAAATTCTGTTAGATATCACTATCAAGTGACATCAGCAGAAGTCACATCTCCTATACAAGAGATGTTGACCTAATTGTATGTGTGACATTCTGTTACCACGAAAGTGAATATTGAATGAAATATATTTGCAGAATTCTTTCTGTCTATAACCGTTTGTTCTTGCCTTGAATATCTTTGCGTTCTTGTGAATTGGCTAATTCATTGTTTGATTTCCGCTGCTATACTCTCTAATCAATCAAACGTAGATTGTTGATCCTAACAAATGGTATCAGAGCTGGTAATCATTGATCAATCTAATAGTTGATCATTGAAACTGCTATTTGTTATCTATGTTTGATTGAATTAGCTTATTTGCAAGAACTGGTTATGTTTATTCAATTTCTGCCGCTTACGCTTATTCATTTGAGAGATCTCCCTTGGTTCAATTTGGTTCGTTGTGTTTTGTTCTAAATCTATTATAGCCTAATTGAATTTGGTTGAATCTGAGATGACTACTCCTTCTAATGACCCTCACAATACCGGTTCCTCAACCAAGCCTCCGATGCTGGTTAGGACTGAGTATAACATATGGCAACGAAGGATGCTTCATCACCTGTCTGTTAACAGTTCAGGTTGTTGGACATTTGTGGTACATGGACCACATAAGCCGATGGTGAACAATCTGGAAACCAATCAAATGGTTCTGAAGAAGAAGGAACAATACTCAGATGAAGATCTGAAACTGTTTGAGATTGATGCTAAAGCCCATGGAATTCTGGCCATGGCACTACCGAATGAAATCTATTCAGGCTTATACATCATGAAACTGCTCATGACCTCTGGAAACAATTCGTGGAACTGATGAGGTCTTAGCAAACAACAGAGAAATTCTTCGCCCAACAATATGAGACATTCTCTCATAGAAAGGGTGACACTGACTCAACAGTTTGAGCATTTTTCCTATTTGATCTCTGAGCTAAAAATGGTGAAACAGGAATACACCAACAGCCAGATGAATAATAGATTCCTCAGATCACTGCTTGAGAGATGGGACACATACACTATTGTCCTACGCTCTAGTGCAAATCTGGATAGCCTATCTCTCACCCAACTTCATAGGAAACTACTTACATTTGAAAGAGAGATAGAGCAGAAAAGGAAACTGTCATCATCAGGAACGCTCACTGATGACTTTGTACCAGGGAACACTACCTTGTTTGGTCATGAGTCAGAATATGCTACATCTGAAAGCAATTATGATGAGCATATTGATTTCTCTTCAAATAGTTCTCATCATGCATTTCTTGCTATCGATAGTCATTCTGGCAGTAATAGTGACAATCTATGCTTCATCATGGATGATCTGAAGGGAATTGCTGATGATGATTTAGAAGAGATGGATATTCTAAGCCAAATGGCCTTAGTTAATATCAGATCTCAGAAGTTCTACAAGAGAACTGGCAGGAAATTTCATGGACTCTCTGGCAAAACCAAAGTTGGTTTTGACAAGAGTAAGTTGAGGTGTCACAAATGCCAAAGGCTTGGACACTTTGCAAGAGAATATAGATCAACTGGATCTAACTCTTCTGCACCCTTTGTGACTTTTCCTAGCACTAGTCTACAAAACAAGGGCAACATCCTGCTGGTTCTGGTCATCAATCACACCCTGTATCTCTTGCATACTTTGTCCCCCAAGGTCCAATGTCATATCCTTTACCCTGCTATTACTTGCCTCAGCCAAATCTGGTTCAAGCTCTAATTGCACAACAACCACATGCACTACCTGAACCTCAACCTTCCTAATCTCATCAACAAACTCAACCTCAACAACACAGCTTTTTCACCCCAGGAGTGTTTGACTGGAGCAGTTTATCACATGATTTGTCTGGTCATGAACAACTATTTTCTGGTGCTGGTCAACATGGTGGTGATAGTCCTTTTGGAAATCTAGGTCTTATGGCTTTGGAGTCTGCTGATACTTCATCCTCTAATGCCTCTACACCACAGGTATCACAGGTATCCTCTGAGGCAAAAGCCGAACTATGTTCTGAAACATGCATAGCCGCATTTGCATCTATTAGAGAAGCAAATGTAGCTTTAATTTACAAGAACATTGAGCTAGAAAAAACAATTTCCAAAAGCAAAGCTGAATTTGAGTCTGTGATTAATGATAAGAATGATGAGATTTACAAACATAAATGCCAAATCACTGATGATAAGGCTAGGGAAGAGATACTTCTATAGAAGTATAGAGACCTCAAAGAAACACTTGCGACTACCCAGGTAGAGTGTGATCGATGGGTAAATTCTTGCAAGGGTTTTGAAATGCTTCTTAGTAAGCAATCTGCTTCCAATGTGAAGTTTGGCATTGGTTATAATCACATTGCTCCTCCTACAGACTTTACTCCCAGAGCAGAAGTAGAATATGATGGTGAAAGCAATAACCAATCCTTTTCATCATGTGATCTACTATGTGATACAACACCATCAGAAGTAGAAGTCAGCATTAATTCCTCTCAGAAACTATCAGCTGATGTTGATGGTTCAAATGCTGACACTCACATGATCACAAAGTTGATCACTCCAGGTGATATTTTACAAAGTACTGAAAGTACTAAAAGAATGTCATAACACCTGGAGAACAAGCCAAACTACTACATGTATAAAAGAATGAAAACTGCAAGTAGAAAGGTTGGGAAAACTTCTAAAGAAGATATCAAGAAAGCAGGTACTAAAGCAAAGAAAACTGCTAAAACTGATAGCAAACTGCTGAAGAACAAGTCTTCAGTAGTTTCATCTTCTTCAGCAGATGGTCAACTTAAGATGAAGAAAAAGCCATGTGAAATATGTGGCTTATTCAATCATCTTACTGATGATTGCTGGTATAAAAAGGGCTCCAAACTCAAACATAATGAAAACATTAAAGAGAAAATGGATAAAATGAAAACTGAGTTTGAAATCACATTTGTACGAGCAACATCAAAACCTGTAACCCCAAAATCCAAAAAGAAATCCACAAAGAAAGGGGTTAAACATGTAACAACTGAGGTTGCTCAAAGTGAGATGGTACAACACAGGAACTCATCAAACTCAAGCACTAATGTGTCTGATGAGCTGAAGGCTTTATCACAAAATCAGACACAACTTGTTATGATGGTTCAACATCTATTGGGGAGAGTCAACTAATTAGATGCTCCTGTGTTGAAACCACAGAGAAAAAATCCATGCCAAAGGAATCTTCTTCTTCACCATCTCCATCCCCTCAGGCTGTTATTCATAGCAAGTCTGTTAGTTTACCATCTGTTGATGTGAATAGACCCAAAACCAAAAAGGTTTGGGTCTCAAAAACTAACTAATTGTTTATGATTGCAGGGTTCTTCAACATGCCAAGTAGCATCTGGTATGTAGACAGTGGGGGATCTATGCATATGACAGCGAACAACTCTCTTCTTCATGACTACTCTCAAGAAAGAAGGGGTTTGTTTCTTTTGGCAATGATGCTAAGGGTTACATCATTGGAAAAGGCTTTGTCTCCAATGGAGAAATAAAGTTTGATGATGTTAATCATGTGGAAAATCTCAAGTACAATCTCTTGAGTGTCAGTCAAATGTGTGATAAAGCCATGTTGCTCTTTTCACCAGTCAGAACTGCAGGATTCTGTCATCCAAAGTTCTGAATTTGATTCATAAGGTGTTGGATGATCACACTCTCCTGAGGGCCAACAGGATAGGAAGAGTGTATTCTTTAGATCTTTCCAAGAAAATAAATATCAGAGGCCATCCTTGACTATTTTCCAAAGCCTCTCCTCAGGAATCTAAACTGCGGCACAGAAGGCTGGGTCATGTTAATTTCAAAAACATGAATCAGCTGATCCACAATAGTTTAGTGAGAGGCTTACCAATGAAGGAGTTCCAGTGTGATGAAACCTGCACTGCTTGTTTAAATGGAAAACATCACAAAGTCTCATTCCCTATAATTGAAGAGCCTAAGTCCGCTGCCTGCTTGCAATTACTGCGTATGGATCTATTTGGTTCTGTGAGAGTGATGAGCATGGCAAAGAAGAAATACTATCTGGTAATTGTGGATGATTACTCCAGATTTGTATGGACTTTCTTTCTACATTCAAAGGATGAGGTTGCTCAGAAGATTATCAACTTTGTGTTGTATGTTGAGAAGCAGTATTCCCTTTAGTCAAGTGTATAAGGAGTGACAATGGAACTGAATTCAAAAACCATACACTTGATGAATTTTATCTTTCAAAGGGAATCAAAAGGCAGTTTAGCATCCCAAGGACTCCAGAACAAAATGGAGTAGTGGAGAGAAAGAACAGGACCCTAATTGAAGCTGTAAGGTCTATGTTGGCTGACTTTGGTTTGCCACTGACCTTTTGGGCTGAAGCTGTTAACACAGCTTGCTATGTGCAGAATCGAGCCTTAGTAAATCAGAGGTTGATGAAGACTCCATATGAAGTTCTACATCACTTGGCTCCTTTAATTTCATTTTTCAAAGCATTGGGTGTCCCTGTTTTATTCTCAACACAAAGGATCAACTCCAAAAATTTGATCCTAAGGTGGATGCAGGGTATTTTGTTGGTTATTCATCTACTTGCAAAGCATACAGAGTCTTCAACTACAGAACAAAGATAGTTGAAGAGACTTTGCATGTGAAGTTTAATGAATCTCCAATGGACAAGATTCCACAAAACCCTGTGGAGTTGTTTGATTTGGACATACTGCAATATGTTCCTTATCAACCTCCAGTTGTTGCAGACCATGTGGATAAATCATCTTCTGCAGCATGTCTTCCACCTGGTGGTATTGATGATGATGATGATAATATCAATACTCACCTATTCAAGTTTGGTGACCAACTGCCTGAGTCTGCTAACTTGATGTTCCTGTAGCTTCAGCAGTTCCATCCACAACAAATGCTGATGAGATTTCTGATTCCTCTACATCTTTTGAGTTACCATCAAATTCTTGGTTTCAAGAGTCTGCATCAACATCTGCTGCTGCTGAGGTTCTACAAACACTTGCACAGATATCATTGTTTATCAAGAGCTGAAAAATCACCCAATGTCTCAAATCATTGGTGATATCAATGCTGGAGTTTCAACAAGAAGTCAATTGTCTAACTTCTGCTTCTATGCTCTCTTCATCAGTCAGCTACAGCCAAAGAACTATCATGTTGCTTTAAGAGACAATGGATGGGTTGAAGCCATGCAGCTTGAGCTTCTTCAGTTCAAGAAACAGCAAGTGTGGGAACTGGTTCCTCTACCCCCAGGTAAGTGTGCAATAGGCACTAAATGGGTGTTTAGGAATAAAACTAATGAAAATGGGCTTATTGTTAAGAACAAGGCTAGACTGGTTGTACAGGGGTTCTCACAAGAAGAAGGTATTGATTATGATGAAACCTTTGCCCCTGTAGCCAGACTAGAGGCAATTAGATTGTTCTTAGCCTATGCTGCATTCCACCATCTCAAAGTTTTTCAAATGGATGTCAAAAGTGCATTTTTATATGGCAAAATAAAAGAAGTTTATGTATGTCAACCACCAGGTTTTGAGGACAATAAACATCCTGAATGGGTGTATAAACTTGATAAGGCTCTTTATGGGCTGAAATAAGCTCTTAGAGCCTGGTATGAGACACTTTCCACTTTTCTTCATAAGAATAATTTCACTAGAGGCTCCATAGATAAAACTTTGTTTATTAAGAAGGTGGATCAGCATAAGCTACTTGTTCAAATTTATGTTGATGATATTATTTTTGCATCCTCTGATCCCCAGTTGTGTGATGATTTTACCAAATTAATGTAAAAAAGGTTTGAAATGAGTGCAATGGGAGAATTAACTGTTCTTTCTAGGCTTGCAAATCAAACAAAAGGCTGATGGAACCTTTATTCATCAGTCCAAATATACAAAAGATCTTTTGAATAAGTTTGATTTACAAAATTGTAAGCCTTGTTCTACTCCCATGTGCAACACCACACAACTGGATGAGGATCAGAAAGGTAAAGCTGTTGATGAAACACTTTACAGATGTATGATTGGGTCCTTGATGTACTTAACAGCTCTAGACCAGATATCATGTTTGCTACTTGTGTCTGTGCTAGATTTCAGGCTGCTCCTAAAGAGTCTCATTTGATTGTAGTCAAGAGGATCTTTAGATATTTGCAAGGTACACAATCTCTAGGTTTATGGTATTCCACTGGACACTCTTGCAAATTAGTTGCTTTTTCAGATAGTGACTATGCAGGGTGCAAGTTAACTAGAAAGTCACTTCTGGTGGATGTCAATTCTAGGCAAATGTTTGATTTCTTGGCAGAGTAAGAACAAACATATGTTGCTACATCCACTGCTGAAGCAGAGTACATTGCAGCTGCAAGTTGTACCTCTCAGGTACTCTGGCTTCAGAACCAACTTTTGGATTATGGCATTACAAAGACTAGACTCCATTATTAATGGATAGTGCTTCAGCTGTGCATTGTCAAAAATCATGTCCAGCACTCTAGGACCAAACATATAGAGATCAGACATCATTTTATTAGGGATTGTTTTGAAAAAAGTCTCATTGATCCTAAGTTTGTGCCTAGTGTTGATGAGCCTGCAGATATTTTTACTAAGCCTTTGATAGTTCAACTTTCCAAAACCTAGTATTAAGGCTTGGTATGCTGCAGCTAGAATAAGTGATAACTACTGATGATCTCAGTATATAATACTGATGATCTCAGTATATAATACTGATGATCATCAGTACCATATAACATCTAGTACTGATTCTGTTAAAACAACTCAAAAGTTACAACTACTGATGTCAGTAAAATAGATAAGTACTGATGTCCTATGAAACAACTGAAAACACTAAAGGCTGATGAGTAAGTGTTGAGGACAGTATGAAACAGCTGAAAGGCTATGAATTGACGAAAACTACTGATGAGAACTTTCTCTTCAGTTGTTTCTACAACTGCTGTTTCATCCTAAACAACTGATGACCAAACCATGTCTTTTAGTTTCACAACTACTGATGACTAAAACCAAGTCATCAGTTGTTTACAACAACTGATGACAAAACCATGTCTTCAGTAGTTTCACAACTACAATGACATAACCAAGTCCATCAGTGTTTTCAACTGATACAAAACCAGGTCTTCAGTAGTTTTATAACTGCTGATGCCTAAAACCAAGACTTCAGTTGTTTAAACATCTGAAAGGGTAATACCACGTCATCAGTCGTTTAAAACTACTGATGATTAACACCAAACCATTCATTCGTTTTCTAACCCTTACCCTATAAATACCCAATACCTAAGCCTTCAGCGCTTCATCCTCTCCAAACCTAAGTTCAAATCTCCAAAACTTCTCTCTCATTAATGGCGACCATGCAGCTCAAACCACGCAATAACTGTGTTGCCTACCTCACAAAATCACCTTTCTGGACAAAGTTCGACAACGCCATTGATCTAATGGTCCAATCTCCCTACAAACCGCCTTCCTTCTAAATCCCATCATTCATGCGAATCCCTTCACCTGTTTTGGACGAACGTCACCCTAACCACTGGGAGAACAACACCGAGTCTCTCTAGTCGGTCGTCAACAACCATCAAGTGGTCATCACTCCTGATATACTCGCCAAACCCTAACCTGGATGATGCCACTTTTCCTGCTGGGTATCAAAAGGGCACAACTGATTTATCCTTTGCCCACCATGGATATCAGGAAACCTTAGTGCCTCTACCATCCTGAAGAAACATTTCCATGATGCAGAACGTCTTATATTTTACATGGTAAATGTTTGCTTAGCTCCTAAGACTTCCTCTTGGGATCAAATGTCTACCAGGTGGCAGCAGGTACTATTCTCTATCCTTGAGCAACAAGACTTAAACTTTTCTGAAATTATTTTTCTTGAACTTAAGGATATGGCCTCAAAATCTCTTTCTAATCGATGGATATTATATCCTCGATTCATTATGGCCATCATAGAGAATCAGCTGCAAGCTGAGGGACTTGTTGGCCTTGGAGTCCCTGCAACGGTTGTATTGCCTGAAGTATACTCCAGGCACAACTCTGACCACACACTGAAACAGGCTGCCAAACTGCGAAAACCCACACAGTTGGAACCCACAGCCACCACCTCCAGAACCAGAGTCCCCACCAAACCTAAATCCAAAAAGCCAAAAATGTCTACTCAGGGAGATGAGTCCCCTGAGGATGCCCCTGTACCACAAACACAGGAAGCACAT
Organism: Flaveria trinervia; assembly: GCA_025506515.1. NCBI lineage: Eukaryota > Viridiplantae > Streptophyta > Magnoliopsida > Asterales > Asteraceae > Flaveria > Flaveria trinervia. The sequence continues at coordinate 39,451,200 of CM046448.1, read as the reverse complement.
ACTGTATTAACCCCCCAAGTGTGAAAGACTCAACCTGCCAAAGCCGCACAGGTATCCTCTCAACAGGATCCTGTTGCAACCAACATTGGGAACCCACACTGCTGGAACCTATCTCACTTGAGAGGGTTACCATTGAAGCGCACCATTCACCCCGGTGCAATCTGCTTCTACCCAATCACCACATGCAACCGCCCCCCAAAGTCCTACATTAATTGTTGCACAAGTGCTGAGTCAGTTGCACTCCTCACCCCCTCCCCAGATACCAATTACAACTGGGCATACCTCTACCATTGAGGGGGACGATCAAAGTGCATCTGATAACCCACAGCATAGTGGTTACAATGTTCCATTTCCTAGTGTAGAAAAGGAGATTGGAACTTATGGTGAGGCTGCCACTTATCCTGCTTCAACATATGATCAGATGTAGTTGGTACCATTACTAAGACCTTACCAGAGGCAACTGCTGATGAAGGACATAGTCCTAAGGCAGGCAAGTCTCTAGTTCCAAGGCAAAGGGGCACATGCTACAACTGATCTACACTCAGTGCATGTTCATCCTGATTCTATCAGGAGGTAGGTGATTCAGAACCACTGATGATGACCTGGGTTGTTTTTATGATGTCTTAGCCCAAAACACCATCATGGAAGAGGAGGTGAGCAGACTCAAAGAGCTGCTTGCCAAAACTTCTGCGGATCAAAGACCATCTGCCTCTCAACCCCACAGATGGCACCTTCATCCGAAGGTCTCCTAAACCAGAGCCACTCCCAAATTCACAGCCACCTGCCTCTGCTTCTGGCACTATTTCTCAGGAATAGAACCCACCTGAGCAAATAGCTGCTATCTTCCGAAATTCCCTACCTCTCATCACACCTATAATCACTGATATAGTGATCAAAGCCATTGATGAGAGGCTTTCCTCAGTAATACAACCCTTCATAGAGGAAGTTGTGGGCAAAAAGCTTTCTGACAATCAAACCCTTGCAACCAATGCAACCAAAAAGGGGAGATTCAGTCAGTGAAAGCAAAAGGAAAGAGGAGTGCAGAGGGAAAGAGAAAGAGAAAGAAACAAAGTGACAGTAGTGGAAAAGAGAAGGAGTTGGCTGCGGAGATTGAAAAAGAGAAGGGGAAGGAAGCTGACATGGAGAAATTGAAGAAAAGAAAGAATGAGAAGGAGACTGCCTTGGAGTTGATGGTAAAAGAGGCTGATGCCGAACATAGCAGATCAATGGATAACATCATTGATCAATTGTTTAGGCAAGGCCATGACACTAAAAAACTTGACTCTGAGATCAGAAGATTAGTGATTGAAGAAATCCAAAACAGATGGGCAAGTTATGATGTGTTAGAAAGAGAAAGGCTGGAGATCATGATCAGATTTATAGCAAAATATCTTGGAAGGTCAATGATCGAATCAAGGCTTGGTCCAGGGACATCATCTTGGCAATAACCACCAAGATCTGTTCGTCTGAAGTATACACTAAAGGATTAGTTATTGAAGCTTTGAATGAAGCTGGTGCTGGGAGCAGGACTGAACTAGCCAAGTAATCTAAAGCCACACTCACTTCCAAATGCTAGAACAGCCTATCAATATTCCCACACCTACACCACCAAAACAACAACCCACCAACCAACTCCCTTACCCTCAAAACCAATAGCCGATGATGTACCCCAGAAGAAGAGAGAAGGGTATTGAGGCTAGAAGATGATGATGAAGATAGGCTGCCACTCTCAGCTGTTATACAGTTGCCGAAGGCCACAAGTCACTCCTCAACAATTACTCTCTGAAACCCAAGACAAATTGTGAAAGTGAAGCTAGAAGAAGAAGAACTTCACAAACAACACGATGAAATTATTAAGGAGGGTTGACAAAGCATATGCAGCCACATCTTCTATCATCAACATGAAGAAGCAAGCTCTCAGATTATACACTCTTAAGCATACATTTCAATATCAAAAGGAGAGAGTAAGGATTTGGCCTGATCCCACGGTGTCTCACAGGATTCACAAGAAAACATACCACAGAGATACATTGGCCAGGTGAAAAATTGTAGATGAAGTGATCTCCCTGGTCTTTGTAGTATCACCCTGGGAAATCCTAGAAGACTTCAAGAAAGCTTATAAAGCTAACCAAACCCCACAGAAGATGCTTGAAAATAAAATGGTGAAAAAGGGGTTAGTTTATAAGAGGCTTGAAGAAGTCAGAAAGAATGAGCTCCAATTGTTTCTAGAGGGTAATCACCCTGATGAATTTGCTTATAAAATAATAACAACTGTGGAGCTAAAGATGGGAAACAGGTAAAATACCTATCTAGTACTATGGCCTGAATCATTATTGAAGGAGGTGCTGAAGAGCTTACCATGGAGGAACAAATTACCTTTCTTAAGGCCTACACAAGAGAGTCATACAGACTCATAGTAGGAAGTAGATCTCATGGATGGGGTAACAACTCTGTGTCCAGTTCTGACAGGATCAGTGATCACAAGTTTGATGTATTAGGATACAAAGCAGCGGAATACAAACTAGAATTAGACAAAATGTAGCAAGCATTGATACTTGTAAGCATTAAGATCGCATACGGTTATAGGGAGATATATATATTCTGATTTCTAGGAATGTTTATAGATGTAGAATATTCTAATCAATCATTCATTCCATTCATTCACTCATTCATCACCGATTACAATAGGTTGTCACTCCTTATATAGAGTGCAACAATCACTGCTGTTATCACGGAAAGTGACAACTGGTAGATCCAATACAAAAATAACTAATTCTTAACAAACTACTGAAATGTTCACAACTACTGAGAACATATCAGCATGTTAAGTACAAAACATAAACTACTAAAACTACAACGACTGAAGAACAAGCTCTTCAGTCGTTTTACAAAACTACTGAAACATAAAAATAAAACTACTGATATCACAACTACTGAAGAAGTACTCTTCAGCAGTTTGACAAACTACTGAGGCTTCAGTACTTGATCTTCAGACTTTGACCTTCAGGTGTTTCATCAGCTGATGACTTCAGTAGATATCATCAGCTGATGTCTTCAGTCTTTGTCTTCAGACCTTGTACATCAGTTGTGATCTTTAGCACTTGTAAACTCTCAGCTGTTGTACTTCAGTACTTTGGTCTTTCAGCTTCAGCACTTGTGTTCTTCAGCTGTTGTACTTCAGCACTTTGGTTCTTCAGCTGTTAAGGTCTTCAGCACTTGATCTTCAGCTGTTGAAGTCTTCAGCACTTGTCAAACTACTGATGAGGCTTTCAGCAGTTGTTGTGATACCATGTGGGACTTAGAGGTTTTTTGATCTTGGCTCATTGGTTCTTTTGGTCCAACAAACTCCCCCTGAACCAATGCAGCCAAACCTCTAACTTATTTATTCTCCCACTTGTTAACGGAAAAATGTTGGTCTTTTTCCTTCTTGATCAGTACAGAAGATGACCCATGTAAGCTCCAGCCTGGGAAGAAATCTCAAATATTTGTTTGGCAGAGTATGAATGGGACTCTGTTTTGGGGAACTGGACACAGAGTTGTTATCCCATTCATGAGATTTACTTCCCCATAATGAGTCTGTATGACTCACGAACATAGGCCTCAAGGAGAACAACTTGTTCCTCCTGAGAGAGTTCTTCTGCTCCTCCTTCGAAGAAGAACTCTGGACCATAGTACTCTGATAAGTACTTCATGGTCCTGCCATTTTTCAGCTCCACCGTAGTTACCTCCCTATATACAAATTCATCAGTATGGTTGCCTTCAAGGAGTAACTGGAGCTCATTCTTTTGGATGTCTTCAAGCTTTTATAAACAACCCCTTCTTAATCATCTTGTTTTCTAGTAAGGCTTGAGGGGTCTTCTTTGCTTGGTGAGCTTTCTTGAATTCGTCAATGATTTCCCAAGGTGAGACTACAACGGCCAACATGATGGTAGACTCTATTTTTTCATACCTGGCCGTTGTATCTGTGTGGGATAGTTCTTTTATGGATTCTAGAACTCACCCTGGGGTCTGGCCATACTCTCACTCTCTCCTTCTGATACTGAAAGGTGTGCCTGAGAGTGTACAGCCTTTGAGCATGCCCTTTCATGGCTTGAATAGATGATGAATGAGGAAATTCCTTGTCAACCATCTTCAACAGTTGCTCATCGTGCTGTTTCTGCTGTTCTTCTTCTTCTTCTATCTGACTCTGACCATTTCCCTTTGAGAGTCAGGTGTGATCATGGGTTGACTTCGGGTTTTTGGTAGCTTCAGAACAGCAGAGAGTGGCAGACTATCATCTTCATCCTCTTCTTCTTCTTCTTCTTCCATCCTCAGCACCTTCTCCTCCTTCTGGGTACATCACTGGATGATGGTTGGGTTGGTGAAGGAATTGGTTTTGAAGAATGAGGATGTTGGATTTTGGCTTAGAGGTTGGTTGAGAGATTTGAGGGATAAGATCTGTTTGAGTGGTTGGAAGGGAAGGTTGATCTAGCATCCTTGTAGTTAGTTTCGCCTTTGTGAGTTTAGCCATCTCTAACCTTTTACCAGCCCCAGCCTCATCAAGGGCTTCCACAATAATCCCTTTGTTGAATTGCTCAGACAGACAGATTCTGGTGGCTATAGCCAGAATGCTGTCCCTGGTCCATGCGCGGATCTCCATTAATGATCTTCCCAAGTATTTTGCAATAAAGCGGATCATTATTTCCAATCTCTCTTTCTCAAGAGCATCGTACCCTACCCATCGGGTTTGTATCTCTTGTACTTCTAACCTTCTGATCTCACTATCCAGTGTGGCTGTTGTCAAACCCTGCCTGAAGAGTTGTTCATTATTTTATCCATGGATCGGCTGTGTGTGGTGTCAGCTTCTTTGACCAGCTCCTCCAAGGATTTGTCTTCAGCAGTGTGATCATCAGCACTTCTCTTTCGCTTGTAAGTGAGCAGAGGTTGCTTTTCTTTTCCTCCTTTTGGGCTTGCATCACTTCCTTTTTCTCGGATCTTTTCCTCTCCTTTCTTTCACTGCAGTACTCTCCCCCTTTTTGGTTGCATTGGAGGAAGGGGTTTGTACCGCAGAAAGAGTCTTTTGGACAGCAGCATCAACCAAGGGCTGTAATGTTAAGGAAGCCTCTCATCAATGGCTTTGATCACTATATCAGTGATTATGGTGTGATGAGAGGGAGGGAATTTTGGAGTACAGCACCTATTTGCTCAGGAGGGTTCTGTTCCTGAGAAGTAGGGCCTGAAGCAGAGGCAGGTGGTTGATTTTGGGGTGGCTCGGTGTGTTTGGGAAACCTTCAAGGGAAGGTGCATCTGTGGGTGTATTATGGTGCAGATGGACTTGCATCCTGAGACATCTTGGCCAGCAGCTCTTTGAGTCTGCTAACCTCATCCTCTAGAATGGTGTTTTGAGCAACTACATCATAGAAGAAGCTCAGGTCATCATCAGTTGATACTGAATCACCTGACCTCCTGACAGAGTCAGGAGGAAACATGCCTTGAGTGTAGATCAATTATAGCATGTGCCCCTTGTTCTCGGTTCTGGGGACTTCCAGCCTCAGGACTATGTCCTTCATCAGCTGTTGCCACTGGTGAGGTCTTAGAGATGTTACCAGCTGCACCCTGGTCATTTGCTGAGTCAGAGACAGTGGCAGCCTCACCAGAAGTTCGCACCTCCTTATCTACACTAGAAGATGGAACATGATAACCCCTGTGCTGTGGGTTGACAGAAGCATTGTGATCCTCCCCCTCAGGTGTTGAGGTTATCCCAGTAGTAATGGGTGTCTGGGTGGGGGGTGAGGAATGCAACTGTGTCAGCACCTTTGCAACAATTATTGTAGGGCTTGAGGGGCGGTTGCATCAGGAGAGGGTGTGGAAGCAGTGTGCGCCCGGGACAAGTGGTGCTCTTCAATGGTAATCCCCTCAAGTGAGGAGGATCCCAGCAGTGTGGCTTCCCTTTGAGTGGTTGCTTCAGGTTCCTTTTGAGAGGAAACCTGAGCGGCTTCAGTTGGTGGAGTAATAGTCTCTACTGGGGGGTTAGGTCCAGTAGAGAAACCTGCATTGGTGCAGCAGGAGCATCCACAGGGGACTCAACTCCCTGAGTAGCTTTCTTAGGCTTCTTCTTGGTGGGTTTGGAGGGGACTTTGGATGTGGAAGTGGAGGCTGTGGGTTCCAGCTGCGTGGGTTTGCGCAGCTTGGCAGCCTGTTTGAGAGTTTGGTCAGTGTTGTGTCGGGAGTATACCTCTGGCAATACAGCCAAAGCAGGGACTCCCAGACCAACTAGTCCCTCAGCAGAAAGCTGATTCTCTATTATGGCCATTATAAACCGAGGATATAGTATCCAATGGTTAGAAAGTGGTTTTGTGGCCATATCCTTGATTTCAAGAAAAATTATTTCAGAAAAGTTTAATGGTTCTTGTTCAAGGATAGAAAACAGTACCTGTTGCCATCTGGAAGACAGTTGATCCCAAGAGGAAGTCTTCGGGGCCAGGCAAACATTTACCATATGAAATATTAATCGTTCAGCATCTGGAAAATGTTTCTTCAGGATTGTTGAAGCACTAAGATCACCCTGATATCCATGTTGTCCAAATGAAAGATCAAGTTGGCGCTTAGGATATCCAACAGGGTAGGCAGCATCATCTAACAGTAATATCTGACGGATGGTAGCAGTAGAGATGACCACTTTATGAGAGTTGATGGACGAATGGATAGATTCTCCATTAACGGTCGCATTCGTCCAAAACTGATGTAGCGAATCGGCATAAATGATTGGATTTAAGAGGAAAGCCGTTTTCAGTGGGGATTGGACCATAAGATCTATAGCATTATCAAATTTGGTCCAGAAGGGCGATTTGGTGAGGTACGCGACACAGTTGTGTCGAGGCTTGAGTTGCATGGTCGCCATTAATGAAGGTGAAAAGTTTTCAGAGCTTTTGAAATTTTAGGTCGTGAAGGAATGAAAAACTCTGAAAGAGGATCAGGTATATATAGGGTACAGGTTATGAAACGACTGAAGGTTTTGGTGTTAGTCATCAGTATTTGAAACTACTGATGACGTGGTATTAACTTTCAGAGGTTTGAAACGACTGATGGTATTGGTGTGTCAGCAGTTATAAACAACTGAAGACATGGTGTTTACAATCAGACGTTGAAACAACTGAAGTCTCTGATTTAGGCATCAGTAGTTTAAAAAACTACTGAAGACAAGTTGGACTTCAGATGTTGAAACAACTGAGGACTTGGTATTAGCCATCAGTAGTTGTGAAACTACTGAAGACAGTGGTTTAGTCATCAGCTGTTGTAAACAACTGAAGACTAGGGATTAGTCATCAGTAGTTATAAACTACTGAAGACGTGGTTTTGCTTCAGTTTTTTAAAATGAAACAGCAGTTGTACAAACGACTGAAGAGAAAATTCTTTTCAGCTGTTTTCGTCAATTCTTAGCTTTTCAGCTGTTTCAATCTGTCCTCAACACATCATCAGTCTTTTGGCTGATGTCAGTTGTTTCATAGGACATCAGTACTTATCTGTTTTTACTGATTGCAGTAGTTGTAACTGCATTAGTAGTTGTAACTACATCAGTAGTTTAGAACAGATGAAGTACTTCAGTACTTGTGAGACATTTAGCCTTCAGTAGTTATAAAAACTACTGAGGTTAAAAGAGCTCACCGTATATATGTGACATAGGTACTCATGATCATCAGTATGAATACTAAGATCATCAGTAGTTGTCACTTATTCTAGCTGCAGCATACCAAGCCTTAACACCAGGTTTTGGAAAGTTGAACTATCCAAAGGCTTAGTAAAAATGTCTGCAAGCTCATCAGCACTAGGCACAAACTTAGGATCAATCAGACCTTTTTCAAAACAATCCCTTATAAAATGATGTCTGATCTCTATATGTTTGGTCCTAGAGTGCTGGACTGGATTTTTGACAATACAAAGAGCTGAAGCACTATCCATTAACAGTGGAGTCTTAGTCTCTGTAATGCCATAATCCAAAAGTTGGTTTGAAGCCAGAGTACCTGAGATGTACAGCTTGCAGCAGCAATGTACTATGCTTCAGCAGTGGATGTAGCAACTGAGGTCTGTTTCTTGCTCTGCCAAGAAATCAAGCAGTTGCCTAGGAATTGACATCCACCAGAAGTTGATTTCCTGGTCAACTTACACCCTGCATAGTCACTGTCAGAAAAAGCAACTAATTTACCAGAATGTCCGTAGAATACCATAACCTAGAGATGGAGTGCCTTGCAGATATCTAAAGATCCTCTTGACTGCAATCAGATGAGACTCTTTAGGTGCGGCCTGAAATCTAGCACAAACACATGTAGCAAACATAATATCTGGTCTAGAAGCTGTTAAATACATCAAGGACCCAATCATACATCTGTAAAGTGTTTCATCAACCACTTTACCTTTCTGATCTGAGTCCAGTTGTGTGGTGCTGCTCATGGGAGTAGAACAGGGCTTACAGTTTTGTAAATCAAACTTTTGCAAAAGATCTTTTGTATATTTGGACTGATGAATAAAAATTCCATCAGCCTTTTGTTTGATTTGCAACCCCAGAAAGAACTGTAATTCTTCCATGGCACTCATTTCAAACTTCTGTTGCATCAACTTTGTAAAGGCATCACACAACTTTGGATCAGAGGATGCAAAAATGATATCATCTACATAAATTTGAACAAGTAGATTATGCTGCCCAGCTTTCTTAATGAATAAAGTCTTGTCTATGGAGCCTCTAGTGAAATTGTTTTCCAGAAGAAAGTTTGATAATGTCTCATACCAGGCTCTGGGAGCTTGTTTTAACCCATAAAGAGCTTTATCAAGCTTATACACCCAATTAGGATGTTTATTGTCCTCAAAGCCTGGAGGTTGACATACATAAACCTCTTCTTTAACTTTTCCATACAAAATGCACTTTTGACATCCATTTGAAAGACTTTAAGGTTTTGATAAGCAGCATAGGCTAAAAACAATCGAATTGCTTCCAGTCTGGCTACAGGGGCAAAGGTTTCATCATAATCAATACCTTCTTCTTGTGCAAACCCCTGAACAACCAGTCTGGCCTTGTTCTTAACAATAAGCCCATTTTCATCAGTTTGTTCCTAAAACACATTTAGTGCCTATTGCACACTTACCTGGAGGTAGAGGAACCAGTTCCCACACTTGCTGTTTCTTGAACTGAAGAAGCTCAAGCTGCATGGCTTCAACCCATCCATTGTCCCTTAAAGCAATGTGATAGTTCTTTGGCTCTTGCTGACTGATAAGAGAGCATAGAAGCAGAAATTTGAGAATTGACTTCTTGTTGAAACGGCAGCAGTGATATCACCAATGATTTGAGACATAGGGTGATTCTTCAGACTTGACACAATGAGATCTGTGCAAGTGTTTGTAGCAGGCTCAGCAACAACAAATGGTGATGGTGTATCATTTCCTTGAAACCAATCAGTGGATGGTAGTTCAAAGGAAGTTGAATTCGAAGAAATCTCATGAGCATTTGTTGTGGATGGTGCTACTGGCGCTACAGGAACATCAGGTCTAGCTGAGTCAGGCAGCTGATCACTAAACCTGAAGAGGTGAGTACTGCAATCATCCTCATCATCATCAGCAGTACCACCAGGTGGTGAACTGTTGACAGGAGCAACAGCAGGAGTTTGATAAGGAACATATTGCAGTATGTCCAAGTCAAATAACTCCACAGGACTTTGTGGAATCTTGTCCTTTGGAGATTCATTAAACTTAACATGTAGAGTTTCTTCAACCATCTTTGTTCTGCAGTTGAAGACTCTGTATGCCTTGCAAGTAGATGAATAACCAACAAAGTATCCTGCATCCACCTTAGGATCAAATTTGTGGAGTTGATCCTTTGTGTTGAGAATAAAACAGGGACACCCAAATGCTTTGAAAAATGAAATCAGAGGAGCCAAATGATGGAGAACTTCATATGGAGTCTTCATCAACCTCTGATTTACTAAAACTCTATTTTGCACATAACAAGCTGTGTTGACAGCTTCGGCCCAAAAGGTCAATGGCAAACCTGAGTCAGCCAACATGGACCTTGCAGCTTCAATGAGGGTCCTGTTCTTTCTCTCCACTACTCCATTTTGTTCTGGAGTCCTTGGAATGCTGAACTGCCTTTTGATTCCCTTTGAAAGATAGAAGTCATCAAGTGTATGATTTCTGAACTCAGTTCCATTATCACTCCTAATACACTTCACTGGAAGGGAATACTGCTTCTCAATGTACAGCACAAAGTGGATAATCTTCTGAGTAGCCTCATCCTTTGAATGTAGAAAGAAAGTCCATACAAATCTGGAGTAATCATCCACAATTACCAGACAGTATTTCTTCTTTGCCATGCTCATTACTCTCACAGGACCAAATAGATCCATATGCAGTAATTGCAAGCAGGCAGTGGACTTGACACTTCAATAGGAGGGAATGAGACTTTGTGCTGTTTTCCTTTTAAACAAGCAGTGCAGTTTTCATCACAGTGGAACTCCTTTATTGGTAAGCCTCTGACTAAACTATTGTGGCTAAGCTGATTCATGTTTTGAGATTAACATGACCAAGCCTCTTGTGCCACAGTTTAGATTCTTGAGAAGAGGCTTTGGAAAATAGGCAAGGATTTCCTTTGAGATCTATCTTCTTAGAGAGATCTAAGCATACACTCTTCCTGTCCTGTTGGCTTTCAGGAGAGTGTGATCATCCAACACCTTGTCAATCAAGTGCAAAACTTTGGATGACAGAATCCTACAGTTTTGACTTGTGAAAAGAGCAACATGGCCTTTATCACACATTTGACTGACACTCAAGAGGTTGTACTTGAGATTTTCCACATGATTACATCATCAAATTTTATTTCTCCATTGGAGACAAAGCCCTTACCAATGATGTAACCCCTAGCATCATGCCAAAAGAGACAAATCCCTTCTTTCCTTGAGAGTAGTCATGAAGAAGAGAGATGTTCCCAGTCATGTGCATAGATCCCCCACTGTCTACATACCAGATGCTACTTTGGCATGTTGAAGAACCCTGCAATAATAACAATCAGTTAGTTTTAGAGACCCAAACCTTTTTGGTTTTGGGCCTGGTCTCATCAATAGATGGTAAGCTAACAGTTTATTTGTAACAACAGCCTGAGAAGAAGAATAGTGTAGAAGAGGAGTCCTTTGGCTTGGACCTCCTTTTCTGTGGTTTCAACATATGAGATCTAGTTGGTTAACTCTACCCAACAGATGTTGTACCATCATCACCAGCTGTGTCTGATTTTGTGATAAAGCTTTCAGCTCATCAGACACATTGCTAGTGGAGTTAGATAAGGTCCTATGTTGCACCTTCTTCTTTTGAGCACCCTCAGCTGTCACCTGTTTAACTCCTTCCTTTTTGGATTTCTTTAAGGACTTAAGGGTTACAGGATTTGATGTTGCTGATACAAATGTGGTCTCAAACTCAGTTTTCATTTTTACCATTTTCTCATTAATTTCTTCCTTTGTTTGAGTTTGGAACCTCTTTTGTACCAACAATCATCTGTAAGATGATTGAACAAACCACATACTTCACATGGTTTCTTCTTCATCTTAGGTTGATCATCAACTAAGATGGTGAAGCAACAGAAGACTTGTTCTTCAATGCTTTGGAGCATTGGTTGCTTTCTTGACTACCTCTTTAGTAGTCTTCAACTCTTTCTACTGCCAGTTTTCTTCTCTTCAGTACTGACAGCAGTTGAAGTTTGAACTTCAGGTGTTAAATCCTGCTATCCAGTCCTTTCAGGACCTTCAGGATTAACTCCTGAGTTGATCAACCTATTGATCATGTGAATGTCAGCATTTGAACCATCAACATCAGCTGATAGGTTCAAAGAGGGCTTGTTGCTGACTGCTACTTCTGATTGTGCTGTATCAGAAGGTAGATCACATGATGTGATGGATTGATTATCACTCTCACCATCAGATTCCACCTCTGCTCTTGGGGAAAAATCTGTAGGTGGAGCAGTGTGATTGTAACCAATTCCAAACTTCACATTTGAAGCAGATTGCTTACTAAGAAGCATTTCAAAACCTTTGCATGATTGTACCCATCTATCACACTCGACCTGGGTAACTGCAAGGGTTTCTTTGAGATCTTTGTACTTCTCTAGAAGTACATCTTCTCTAGCCTTATCATCAATTATTTGGCAATTCAGTTTATAAACTGATCATTTTTATCTTTGAGCACAGACTCAAACTCAGCTTTGTTTTTGGAAATTATTTGTTCTAGCTCAATGTTCTTATTAATTAAAGCTACATTTGCTTCTCTAATGGAAGCAAATGCTGCTATGCATGGTTCAGAACATAATTGGCTTTTGCCTCAGAGGATACCTGTGATACCTGGTGTAGAGGCATTGGAAAATGAAGTATCAGCAGACTCCAAAGCCATAAGAGCTAGATTCCCAAAGGGACTGTCACCACCATGTTGACCAGCACTGAGAACAGTTGATCATGACCAGACAGTCATCTGGTAAACTGCTCCAGTCAACAACTCCTGGGGTGAAGAAGCTGTGTTGTTGAGATTGAGGTTTGTGATGAGATAGGAAGGCTGAGGTTCTGGTAATGCATGAGGTTGTGGTGTCATAGGAACTTGAACTTGATTTGACTGTGGCATGTAATAACAAGGGTACTGATATGGCATTTGACCCTGAGGAACAAAATATGCCAGAGATTGTTGTTGAGGATGATGACTAGAGGTGACAGGATGTTGCCCTTTGTGTTGTTGACTATTGCCAGGAAAAGTCACAAAGGGTGCAGTAGAGTTAGATCCAGTTGATCTACACTCTCTTGCAAAGTGTCCAAGCCGTTGGCATTTGTGACACCTCAACTTACTCTTGTCAAAACCAACTTTGTTTGTTTTGCAGAGAGTCCTGGGAATTTTCTTCCAGTTCTTTTGTAGAACTTCTGAGATCTGATATTTATCAAGGCCATTTGGCTCAAAATATCCATCTCTTCTAAGTCATCATCAGCAATCCCCTTGAGATCATCCATAATGACACATAGATTGTCATTATTACACCCAGTAAACTGACCATCAACACTTACAAATGCAGAATCAGAAGTGCTTGAAGAGAAATTAATATGCTCATCATACTGGCATTCAGATGAGCATATTCTGACTCATGACCCACCAAGGCAGTGTTGCCTTGTATAAAGTCTTCAGTGAGCTTTCCAGATGAAGACAACTTTCTCTTCTGTTCTATCTCTCTCTCAAAAGTGAGCAGTTTCCCATGGAGTTGGGTGAGAGATAGTTTGTCCAAACTTGCACTGGAGCGTAGGACAATAGTATATGTGTCCCATCTCTCAGGCAGTGATCTGAGAAATCTGTTATTCATCTGAACATGGTGTATTCAAGTTTGACCATTTTTAGTGCAGAGATCAAACAAGAAAACCGCTCATATTGTTGAGTCAGTGTCTCACCCTTTCTATGAGAGAATGTCTCATATTGTTGGGCAAGAATTTCTCTATTATTTGCCAAGACCTCATCTGTTCCTCCAAATTGTTCTTTCAAAGCAATCCAGAGGTCATGGGCAGTTTCATGATGCATTAGCCCAGAATAAATTTCATGGGCAATGCCATGGCCAGAATTCCATGGGCTTTTGCATCAATCTCAAGCAACTTCTTATCCTCATCTGAGTATTGCTCCCTCCTCTTCGGAACCATTTGACTGGTTTCCGGGTTATTCACCATAGGCTTGTGTGGACCATGTACCACTGATGTCCAACACCCTGCGCTGTTAACAGACAGGTGATGGAGCATACGTCTTTGCATATGTTATACTCATCCTAACCAGCATAGGAGGCTTGGTTGAGGAACCAGTATTGTGAGGATCATTGGAAGGAGTGGTCATTTTCAGTTCAAAAACAGTTTAGTTCAAGTTTGAAAAAGTTTTAGACAGACCACAACAAACTCAATGAGAACCAAGAGAAGATCTCAGGATGAATGAGCAGAAATACAGAAAATTCAATCTCTATAACCGTTTCTTACAAAAACAAAGGCTAATTCAATCAAACTTAGATCTTGAATAGCAGTTTCAATGATCAATTGTTAGATCGATCAATGATTAACCTGCTCTGATACCATTTGACAGGATCAGTGATCACAAGTTTGATGTATTAGGATACAAAGCAGCGGAATACAAACTAGAATTAGACAAAATGTAGCAAGCAATTGATACTAGTAAGCATTAAGATCGCATACGGTTATAGGGAGAGAATATATATATATTTCTGATTTCTAGGAATGTTTATAGATGTAGAATATTCTAATCAATCATTCATTCCATTCATTCACTCATTCATCACCGATTACAATAGGTTGTCACTCCTTATATAGAGTGCAACAATCACTGCTGTTATCACGGAAAGTGACAACTGGCAGATCCAATACAAAAATAACTAATTCTTAACAAACTACTGAATGTTCACAACTACTGAGAACATATCAGCATGTTAAGTACAAAACATAAAACTACTGAAACTACAACGACTGAAGAACAAGCTCTTCAGTCGTTTTACAAAACTACTGAAACATAAAAATATAAAACTACTGATATCACAACTACTGAAGAAGTACTCTTCAGCAGTTGTGACAAACTACTGAGGCTTCAGTACTTGATCTTCAGACTTTGACCTTGAGGTGTTTCATCAGCTGATGACTTCAGTAGATATCATCAGCTGATGTCTTCAGTCTTTGTCTTCAGATCTTGTACATCAGTTGTTGATCTTCAGCACTTGTAAACTCTTCAGCTGTGTACTTCAGTACTTTGGTCTTTCAGCTTGAGCACTTGTGTTCTTCAGCTGTTGTACTTCAGCAATTTGGTTCTTCAGCTGTTAAGGTCTTCAGCACTTGATCTTCAGCTGTTGAAGTCTTCAGCACTTGTCAAACTACTGATGAGGCTTTCAGCAGTTGTTGATACCATGTGGGACTTAGAGGTTTTCTGATCTTGGCTCATTGGTTCTTTTGGTCCAACAAGTTCCCCAAGACAGAGTTCCCATTCATACGTTGCCAACAGATCATTGAGACTTCTTCCCAGGCCTGTGCTTAAAAGGGTCACTTCTGAGCTGATCTAGAAGACAAAAAGACCAATCCTTCTGCCATAATAAGTAGGACATCTTCAATAAGGTTAGAGATTTTGGCTGCATTGGTTCAGGGGGAGTTTGTTGGACCAAAAGAACCAATGAGCCTGATCAGAAAAACTTCTAAGTCCCACAGACATCATAACAACTTTTGAAGACTTGATCAGCTGTTTGACAAAGTCTGAAGATTTAAACAGCTGAAGAACTAAAGTACTGAAGACTTCAAAAGCTGAAGACCAAAGACTGAAGATCAACAGATGAAGACTAAAGTACTAAAGACTTCAACAGCTAAAGACCAAAGTCTGAAGATCAACAGCTGAAGAACAAAGTACTGAAGATCAACAGCTGAAGTACAAAGACTGAAGACATTAGCTGATGACAACAGCTGAAGTTCAAGTACAAGTACTAAAGCCTTCAGAGTTTGTTACAATAGCTGAAGAAGCATTCTTTAGTTGTTGTGATGGTTTCCTTTCAGTAGTTTTCCTTTTGTTTCAGTATTTGTAAAACGACTGAAGAGCATGTTCTTCAGTCGTTGTAGTTTCAGTAGTTTCTTCTCAGTAGTTGTAATAATAGTTAACACTTAGCATTTTTGTAAGAAGACGTCAGCTGTTTGACATCTTCAGTAGTTGTGTAACTATCAGTAGTTTGAATAAATTCTGTTAGATGTCACTATCAAGTGACATCAGCAGACGTCACATCTCCTATATAAGAGATCTTGACCTAATTGTATGTGTGACATTCTGTTACCACGAAAGCGAATATGTATTGAAATATATTTGCAGAATTCTTTCTGTCTATAACCGTTTGTTCTTGCCTTGAATATCTTTTGCGTTCTTGTAAATTGGCTAATTCATTGTTTGATTTCCGCTGCTATACTCTCTAATCAATCAAACGTAGATTGCTGATCCTAACAATTTGTATTTATAAAATTAACGTCTTTTAATTTTATAGCTCAACCACACTTTTATTTGTTATTATTTAACCAACATAAAAAATAATACAAATAATTTCTCATGAACAAAGTATCCATATAATTGTTCTATTTCAAATGAATAATTTAGAAAACCCTTTTTCTAAATTGGTGTCAATATTTATTACCTTGATCATATCAACAAATAAATGTTTATTGGTGTTGGTTTAGCTTGTTATTGGGTATGACCCGACTTGGATCATAACGTACTAACCACATCAATCTTGTATGTGTCTTGGGCATATAAGATCTAACAATCTCCTATTTGCACAAGATTCATAGAAGATTGATGCAAGCAGTAAATACCACCTAACAATGGTTTACTACCCTTAATACGTATGATTAAGAGCCATTCAATAACATCAGCACCTTCAAGTATCTTACCCAAAAATATTTTAGGTGAAACAATCATCTATCCGTTTGTCACAGATGTCATGTTAAATCCTAGAGACATAGAGTGATCATTCTCCATTGATTTAACTTTAGCAGGCCTTAGACATCTTACTCTCAACGAATAAGAGGGACAAATCCCATCTTGACCACATACGTCTCTTACAATCTCCTCGTATTATACTTGAAATCAGCCTTATGTACTGCCATGTTTTAAAAAATAGTGAAGAACTAAGTCAAAGTATAATATTTAGTGATATCTAGACCCAATATGTATTTCAGGTCAGAGGATACCAAATGATATTCGCGTTTACTCAAATTTACTTATGATCAATCAAGAAGATTCCATGTAGTAATATTTGAGATGCGGGTCAATCTAATATTTGTATCCCACAAATATGTATGAACCTTGGCCGCAACCCTTTGCTCTATATTCATCCATATGAATGTCTACCAATCCAAGTACATAATATTCTTATCCTTATACTTGTTCCCACAAGAATGAATGACTACAGACATTTTGAGTAAATGATTTAGTCATGGATTTTAAACATGCAAAATAGGAATATTAGTTAAACATTATAAACAAATAATTCATTCAAGTAATAAAGGGTTCCAATATCCAAATACAAAATTAAAGATCAAATCTAGTCACTAGAATATCAAAGTCCCATGGCATAAGTATGACCTTCATGCTTTGCCTTTTCAAGGAGCTTCGTTAGTGGATCCGCAATGTTTTGATCCGTGTGAACTTTGAGAATACATATCTTTCCTTTTTCAACTTCATCCCTTATGTAGTTGAATCTCTGCTCAATGTGGCTAGTATTTTGATGTGCATGGGGTTCCTTATTTTGAGCAATCTCACCCTCGTTATCACGAAAAAAATCTTGGGGATCTTGAATGGAGGGACCACCCCTAGATCGGCAATGAATTTCTTCACCATGCAGCTTCTTGAGTTGCTAATGAAGCAGTCACGTATTCTGACTCTGCAGTTATAATGCCACCATATCTTGCTTAGAGCTCTTTCAAGAGACTGCTCCTCCATTCAAGATGAAAATGTATCCCGATTGTGATCGTGAATCATCCCGATCAGTTTGGAAACTTGCATACGTGTAACCTTTTACCACGAGTTTCTCCTCGGAGATTAGGAACATATCTTAAGTCCTCCTTAGGTACTTAAGTATGTTCTTAATAGTCATCCACTAACTATTTCCAAGATTTTGTTGTTGTCGACTTGTCATGCTTAAAGTGCATGGAACATCCGCTCTAGTGCATATCATTGCATACATGATGGATCGTATAGTAGATGCATACTTGATTCGCTTCATTTTGTCTTCCTCAACCTTTGAGCTTGGATATTGAGTCGTACTCAATATTGTTCCTCTTTGAATAGGTACGGTACCTTTCTTAGAGTTTTCCATCTTGAACCTTTTCAAGATTTTATCAATGTATGCACTTTGATTTAAACCTATCAACCATCTTTATCTATCCCTATAGATCTTTATTCATAAAATATTGGTGGCTTCACCAAGACCCTTAATGGAAAAATAGCTTCCAAGCTAGGCTTTTACACCCTCCAAGGTTGGAACACCATTTCCAAATAGTAAGATTTCATCAACATAAAATACTAGGTAAATGATGATGCTCCCACTAGCTTTCTTATACACACATGCTTCATAAGCATTTTTGATGAACCCAAATTCGATTACCTCTTCATCAAAATGGTGATTCCAACTTCTTGATGCTTGCTTCAATCCGTATATTGATTTCTTTAACTTGCATATTTTGCTAGGATGTTTTGGATCGGCAAAACATTCAAGCTCAACCATATAGACATCTTCCTCAAGATATCCATTTAGAAAAGCGGTTTTGACATCCATTTTCCAAATCTCATAATCATAATGAGCAGCTATGGCAAATAATATCTAAATAGACATTGGCATTGCAACCAACGAGAAAGTCTTATCATAATCAACCCTTGACTTTGAGTGAAACCTTTTGCTACAAGTCTAGCTTTATAAGAATCCAAGTTTCGATGCATATTGTTTTTCTTCTTAAAAACCCACTTACTTCCAACTACCTTGGAGTTAAGAGGTGGTACAACCAAGTCCGACACTTGGTTGTCATACATGGATTGCATCTCAACGTTCATAGCTTCAAGCATTTGTCACAATCCAATTGGACATTGCATTATGGTATGTGGTTGGTTCATCGGAATCTACCACATAGCATCTATCCATGAAAATCCATATCAGTCAAGTGGATTACAAGTTCTACCTGATGTGTGAACATTTTGTGTGTATTGTGATTAGGTTAGTATGATTGAGATTCTTACTATGAATCGAATATGGTAATCAAGTCATTGATTGAATGGTGGAAACAAATAATCAAAGAACATTCAATGCAAGAATTATACTCATAAATGCTTTTGTATGTATTAATGAAAGTGATTGAATACAGAGAATAAACGACAACAAAATATTCTCTATGTCTATCATTCGTCACCTCATGTACGAGGTTTTCTATTCTATTTATACGAAGACAAGATGCCTTTTACAAAATAACTAACTACCCCTGACCTATTACATCAGAACTAGTCTAAGTCTTGATCCACATCTTTGCTTGTTCATCTGCATTGACAAATGCGGATGAGTTAACTTGATCAGTATTTCTTCACTTGATCATCGGCATAAGTATATTTGTCATCCGCATTGGTTAATGCGGATGAACAAATACTTTTGCGCATTTCTTCGGTCATCCGCATTTGTCAAATGCGGATGAGCAAAGTCTTGTCCACATTGATTCTTGGTCTTCAGCATTTGTAAATACGGAAGAACAAATACTTGTCCGTATTTGTTTTATGTCTTTCGCATTGACAAATGCGGAAGACTATACTTGATTTTTCTTGAGCAGGACCTTCATCCGCATTTCTTCTTAGACTTATGGGATTCCAGCAAAGCAATCATCAAATCACCCATTGAGTTAGCATGTATGATCCTTTCAGGGTGCAACAATACTCCCCCTAAGGATTATACAACCCATGTTCTTCAATGTTTGGGAGTTGATTGATGTTGTGAGGATTCTGCCGGGTCTTGTAATGGTGAAGAAGGTGTTGCATGTGCTAGATTCAAAATTGGCTTGATCATGTTAGCAAAATCATGAGCATCTGACATTTTACCTCTGCTTAGTACATGAATTTTCATTCTGCTCATGTTGTGAATGGCTTGAAGTGGTAGTTTATTGAGTGAGATTGGTTTCCAAATGGACACCATAGAAAGCCCATCCCTATGAATTAGAAGAGCACCATCTACATCAACTTCAAGTTTAACAATGTTGCCCAACTGCAGTGGAGTCTTCTTTTCTTTCTTTTTTCTCTTTTGGCAATGATACGATCATAAGCCATTTTCAGCAACTTGAAGCACTTTAGGAAGAAGTACATATTTTGCTCTCCCAGTTTATTGTGTAATACCCTAAAGTGTCTGGTATAGATATTGTGAATGTAGGATTCATAAAGCAACCTTACTTCATATCCACTAAATAGCCTTATTTCAGCACACTCCTTTCCTCCCCACTTTCTTTTAATAACCATCTCATAGGGTGTTTCATCATAGTACACATTTGAGATGGGTGTAGAGGAATGAGTACGAGACACCATTTTTCTCTTTAAAGATTATGTTGGTTTCACTTTCAACTCAGGAAACACAACTTCTTCTGCTTGATTTGTCTTCTTCTTCTCAAGGGGATTAATAAATGACCTATCTTTCCTCATGCATATTACCTTTAATGAATTGAAATTATCATCTCTTTTAAACATTCTGAGTATGTTTTCAAATTCATATCCCCTGAACATAGTAGAGTGATTGATCAATTACAGTTGAGCTAGTTCTTTTAGGTCATGGATCTCCAGGGCATTTACAAGAGCAGAGTACTCTGTAAAGAATTGGACCAGCCCGGAGATCCTTTTAACCGTAAACATGTTCTAGGTGCTATCATACTTCCATGCAATTATTTTCTGATCTACTTTGCCTTTTTGAGTAGACACACCTCGAATTAACTCAGTAGTAGTTAACCCTTCTTGTAGTTTTAATTGTGAGGGTTCTGCAAACCATTCAAGGTATTTGTGGAGTACAGGAGCCAACAATTCTTGATCTGTTTGTTTTAGCAGCATGTCTTGAGCAGTTGCTCTTGATCTTGGCTTTTTGCTTATGATTTCTTCTTCTATCTTCTTGAGTCTATCTTTGTTCTCATTATTCATTTGGACAGTTGCAGCCCTTAATGAGTTTGTTTTCATATTTCCAATATTCTTTCTTGTGAAGCCTTGGCTTGTAGAGAATCCTTCATTTCCTTATCTAACATGCTATAAGGATCAGGAAATAGTGGTTTAGGTGTTGAGTTTGATTTCTTCTTAGCAAACAATTTTGGCACAGGAACCTTTCTGGTGAATGATCTTTCATACTCAGTTTCAAAGGTTGGATCTAGTAGTTTATTGACCTTTCATTCTTCTTCTTCCTTTATTCCTTCACATGTCATACCAAAGACTGCATCAGGATCATACCTGTGATTGATCAACCACATTGCTTGACTAGGTTTGAGTAAGAGTGATATTCTTACTGAGAATCGAATATGATAATCAAGTCAATGATTGAGTGGTGGAAACAAACAATCACATAACATTCAAAGCAAGAAAATTACTCATAAATGATGTTTGTATTGATATATGAAAGTTGATAAGTTATAGAGAATAATTATAACAAAAATTCTCTATCTATCAGCCATCCCTCAGTACAAGGTTAACTATTCTATTTATAGGCAAACAAGATGCCTTTAAAAATGACTAAACTACCCCTGACCAATACATCAGAAACTAGTCTAAGTCTTGATCCACATCTCTGCTGTTCATCCACACTGACAAATGCGGATGAGTTAATCTTGATCAGCATTTCTACTTGGTCATCAGCATTAGTAAGTTGGTCATCCGCATTGGTTAATGCGGATGAACAAATACTTGTGCGCATTTGGTCGGTCATCCGCATTTGTCAATGCAGATGAGCAAAGTCTTGTCCATATCTTCTTTTGTTCTTCCGCATTAGTCAATGCGGAAGAGTAACTTGTTCTTCAGCATTAGTGTTTTGTCTTCTGCAGTAGTCAATGCAGAAGAGTAAACACTTGTCCGCATCAGAGTTATGTCTTCCGCATTAACTAATGCGGAAGATAACACTTGTTATTTTCGTTGCAGATCTTCGTCCGCATTGGTTCTGGGACTTGTTGGATTCCAGCTCAGCAATCATCAATTCACCCATTGAGTTGGCATGTATGATCCTTTCAGGGTGCAACAGTACTCCCTCTAAGGATTATACAACCTAGTTTTCCTCAATGTTTAGGAGGTGATTGATGTTATGATGATTCGGCAGGGTCTTCTGGAGGTAGTATGAATGCTGCTTTAGTAGGATCCAAGATAGCCTTGATCATGTTTATAAAATTAGTTGCTTCTGACATCCTGTCTCTGCTTAGCACATGTATCTTCATTCTGCTCATGTTGTAGATGGCTTCCATTGGTAACTTTTTCAGTGAAATATGTTTCGAGAAGGAGATTGTAGAAAGATCATCTCTATGAATCAATAAACTCCCCCACATCCACTTCAAGTTTAACAATATTTCTAAGTTGCAGTGGTGTTTTCTTCTTCTTTCTTTTGTCTCTTTTAGTATTTATTCGATCATATGCCAATTTCAACAACTTGATGCATTTCAGAAAGAAGTGCATGTCTTGTTCACCCAATTTGTTGTTTAATTCCCTGAAGTGCCTGGTCTAAATGTAGTGGATGTATGATTCATCAAGTAATCTTACTTCATATCCACTTAATAGTCTTATGTCAGCTCCCTCCTTTCCTCCCCACTTCCTTTCAATCACCATCTCATAGGTTTTCTCATCATAGTACATGTTTGAGATGGGAGTGGAGGTGGTTGAGATATTGGTTGTGGAGGTGGTTGAGCTTGACATGCTTGATGTAATTGTTAAAGCATCCAAGGAAGAAGGGGTGAATGGGCACCACTATAAAAGTTCATTGGGTCCTTCTTCTTGATGTACTTATAGGATCTTGCATGATAGTGAGGGATGTTAAGCACACGTCCTTCATTAACAATGTCATGAAATGATTCATTGATTAGTTATTGAATGAATCTGGGGTACATCAGAAACTTGTATCTCAACCCTTCTTGAATATTGGAGATTAGGCCATTGAACACATATGCAGACATATTAAACCGTCTGTTGGTACAGAGAGCACATATTGCAGAAGATATGAGGACTGGAATGTCATTCCATCCTGTTTTTTTCTTTTTGATAGACAATGTTGAAACATATGAATTAGAAACCTCCAAGGCAGATCCACTAATCCTTTGACTATCTGGTTTGCTTCATAACTCCATAACCAATTTCAGAGAAAAATATGGTTATTTCCACATCATCTAATTCAAGAGGATCATTAGCATTATCATTGAATTGCAGACATCTTCTAACAGACTCTTCTGTGATCCTTAGAGTAAGTTCATTGTTGATTCTCCCAGTTAGAGTTCTCACTCCATCATCTTCAACTACTTCAGCTGATTCCCAGAAGGACCTAATGGATTCTCGTAGATTGTTGGTCTTACTATCATGGCATATGCTACCCTTGTGGTAGATAAGAATCTTATCATATCTCTAAGACCTTCGGTTCAGGCACATGAGGGTTTAAATAACCGTTGAGGTTATGGAGCTTGCTCCATGTAAGATTTGCCATGTAATCTGCACAAGGGACATGTGTGTTAGTTAATAGTTTTGACTTTAACTTTGATTTGATTTGTTAATGTGACTTCGATTTGTTACACATTTTTCCTTTTCATTTTGCTCTGTTGTTCGCAGTAAACATGATTATCAAGGTTTTCAATATCAGTTGAATTCCTATCAATTTATATGTTTATTGAGGTCAAAAATGTGTATTGCATCACATTAATAAGTTTGATTTTGGTGTTCTTCATTATTATCTGGATCATTGTTTGATTTAGGTTAACAGTCCGAGACTTAGGTCTTGGTTTCAAATTTACTGAAGTTATACCTTATCTTCAAAATAACTGTGGTTCTGAATCGATGACAAGAATGTTTTAAGAGGAAACACAACAAAATCTTTGAATGTGAACCTATGATTGATCGATAGTGAGTCTGGTCCACTGATTTGCCTTGAGGGTCAGGTCTAATCTTCACTTTAATATCCACAAGAGTTTTGATAGACTGACAATCAACAAAGTTGAATTTCTTCAACATGGTTTCTACATATTTTGATTGGTTGATGAAGATTCCATCCATTGTTTGTTGGACTTGCACCCCTAGAAAGAAGGTGAGTTCCCCCATAGCACCCATTTGGAGCTTTGAATGCATAAGATCTTCAAATTCTTTGTAGAATTGCTTGTTTGTCGAGCCAAATATAATGTCATCCACGTAGATCCGGACTAATAGCATGTCTTTCCCTCTTATTCTTCTGAAGAGAGTCTGATCAATCTTTCATCTTTCATACCCATGTTCAAGAAGAAAGCATGATAGAGTCTCATACCACTTTCTTGGTGCTTGATGAAGACCATACAGAGCTTTGTCAAGCTTGTAAACTCTGTGAGGGAAATCTGGATCTTCTAAGCCAGGTGGTTGACTCACATAGACTTCTTCAGCAATCTTTCCATACAGGAAGGCACACTTTACATCCATTTGATAAACAGAGAATTTCATGGATGCAGAATATGCAAGAAAGATTCTGATTGCTTCTAGTCTGGCAACAGGAGCAAACACTTTGTCGTAGTCGATTCCTTCTTCCTGAGTGTATCCCTGTGCCACTAGTGTTGCTTTATTTCTGATGAATATCCCTCTATCATCAATCTTGTTCCTGTACAACCATCTGGTACCGATAGCGTATTGTCATTCGAGAAGATCTACCAGCTACCATACTTCTTGCTTCTTGAATTGGAGCAATTCTTCCTGCATTGCTTCAATCCAACTATTGTCTTGAAGTGCCTCTTTGATGTTTTTCGGTACTGTTTGACATAGAAAGCAGGAGAACAAACTTATGTTTGCAATACTGGACTTGCTTCTTGTCACCCTCTCATTAAGATCGCCAATAATGGTTTCAACTGGATGATTCTTGTGTATTCTTGTGGTTGGAATGGTGTCACCAGCAATAGTTACATCAAGATTGGAGACATTCAGTTCATTATGGTCATAGGCACATTCATCTTGTATTGTTGTTGAATTATGAAGATTGTCAACTTTTGTTTCAGTAACTGCTACATCTTCAGCAGCACTGAGGTTGCTTGCATCATTTGATGTACCTTGAGTTTCTATTGGATGAGAAGCCTATTTTTGATTTCTGATCTCATTTGACAAGTCATCTGAGTGAGATGGTACCAGGCTGGGACCTTCTTCAGAAGAAACACTAAGGTTTTGTGACAGATGCCTGATGGGATCAGCTTGAAGAGGAACATCTTCATTCATATGTTCATCAAATATATGTGGAATCAATGGATAATTATCTCTTCTTTCTACAGTTGATGAAGTATCACCTGGATGTATATTTCCTGCATCAGACAAGTGAAATTGGTCAAATGATTTAGTAAAAGTGTCAATATCAAACAACCAATCAGGACCATTTGTAGATTTGGGAAATGAGTGTTCTTTGAATTGAACATTTGTAGATTCATCGATAATGTTTAGTCTAGGATTGAACACTCTATAAGCCTTTGAGACAGAAGAATAACCTACAAAGAATCCTTCATCAGACTTAGATGAAAATTTTCCCAAATGATCATGTGTGTTTAGCATCGGCTAGAATCTTTCTTGTTGCTTCAATCAGTGTTCTATTTCGCCTTTCAGCTACCCCATTTCATTGAGGAGTTCTAGCTGTACTGAATTGATGAGCAATGCCTTTCGTTGCACAAAAGGAACTCATATATTCATTTTTGAACTCTATACCATTATCACTTCTTATTATTTTGACCTTAAGATCAAGTTGATTTTCATTTTAGTGATAAATTCTTGAATGATTTTGGATGCTTCGTTTTTATGAAGTAGGAAGAACACCATGTGAATCGAGAAAAGTCATCAATAATCACTAAACAATACTGTTTCCGTCCCATACTCATTACATGAGTTGGTCCAAAAAGATCCATGTGAAGTAACTTCAATGGAGTATTATTAGTGTTCACCAGCAGGTTTTATGAGACGATTTGTGTTGTTTTCCTTTGAGGCACGCTGAACATTGATCAATAAAATTGAATTCTTTTTTAGGAAGACCAATGACATGGTTTCCTTTGACTAACTTGTTCATATTTTTAAAGTTAGTGTGCGCCAAACGTCTATGCCAAAGCTGTGACTCATCAAATGATGCTTTAGACAAAAGACATGTTTCTTCTCGGAGTCTTTAAGACAACCCATTCTTCAGGAATCTGAAATCCAGGTTTCAGAATGTAGCAGTGAGTGTTTCTAAAGTGAGAGGAATATTTTTTGTCGCAGATCTGAGACGCGCTTAGCATATTGAAATTTAGTTGTTCACAGTAATTCACTCTGTCAAAGCACAGCATCCTGTTTTCATAGATCCTTCTCATGTAATTCTACCACCTTCTGAATCTCCACCGAATGTCACAGTAGTTCCTTGTATGTACTTGAAATCATGAAGGAGGGAACGATCTCCAGTAATTAGAATAAAGAACCCAAGCCATGATGGTCTTGGGTTTCCCGTTCCTATTCATGAAAGTCACCTCCTGGTATTTCCCTCTGAATAGTGATTTGGATGGAGGTGTTCTGGGAGACTTTTCATAATGAATTGGTCTAGTCATCTCATCAACATCTATTGAGGATTCAGATGAATAATGAAATCATTGGTCTCTATTTCTTTGTAAAAATTTAGCCCGAGTTTCATTATCAAAAGTTGGTTTTTTCTTAGGAAGGTCAAGTTTGTGTTTCATTGTGAGATGATTTCTTTGACCCTTCCTCAAATCCTTCAAGTTATTTCTATCATTTGTTGATCTAGGTGTCCAAGATTGAGTATTATGAAGATGAGGTCTTACAGAATGCATCACAGTAGATGTTTTTGAGATGGGCTTGTGTTATGGAATTCTCAACCCCTTCTGATTAATGTAACAATCAGATGTATTGTGATTGTTCATGTCACAGATTGAACAATACTTGTCAAAATAGCAATTTTTGGTGGAGTAATTGTTCATATCACAGATAGAACAATATTGATTGAAGAAGCATTTATCTGTCTTGTGATTGAACATATCACAAATATCACAATACATTTGTTTGTTTCATGAATCAGATTTTTCCTTGTGTGACTCAACTGATACTTTCTTTTGATGAGTCACTTTTTTTTCTTTAGGTGATGAATCAAATCAGCCCTTTTAGTAGAATGTTTCACAACACTACTTTTTTTCAGTTGTGTGGGCTATTTCTGTTTCTTTAACCTACTTCTCACCTCTTTCTCAAACTGATCAACATATTCTTTGTCACAGATATCAAACCCAACTCCCTGCCTTAGCCTTGATGACTGAGGGTCTAATGAAGTTTTATGTGTTGAACTCAGTTTTAAAGTTGGTTTGTTTTTCAATGAAACCTTTTCTAATTTGCTTGAATTTTATGGAGATACAATCTCATTATTAGAACTACTCTCAGTAATAGGTTTCACTATTTTGACATATATCCTTTTGCCTTGTAAAATAGATGGTATGAATTTTATAAAAGGTACAATTGCTTTTACAGGGCTTGATGGTTTCATGACACTCATTGTCTTGTCTGAGCACTCTTCGATTTTGATTGGGTGTCCTAACTTGATTTTATCCTCATTGGTTTCAAAATAAACATCAGGCTTGTTTTGAGGATTTGTCACTTGTTTCACTACTGATTTAGGTTCCATAGTTTTAGGTTCGATTGATTCAGAGAGTGAGACAGAGTCAGGCATGACAATGTAATTGTCATTGTATGGTGGAGGATATGAATTATACCCAATCCCTGACATGTCCTTTGGATCCTTTTGTGAATCCAGCATCTTTTTCAGTTTGACTGAAGACATTTGAAACTTTTCAAGTTTCACTTTAGTCATAGATTGTTGAGCTTTAGCTTGAGCTAACTTTTCAGTAAGTAGCTCATTTTCAGCTGCAAGATTGTATTTCTCACCATGCAATTTTTCTATGTCAGAAATGAGAGATTGATTTTGATTTCAAAACTTTTTAGTTCTCTCTTCATCATTCTGACTTCACTTTTTCTTCTTTAATTTTATTTGCCAGTTTATGGTTGTGTTCTCTATACTCTCGTAATTCATTTATGCATTTTTCACTACAAAGGTTAGTTTTTACCTCAGGAAGCATTAAAGATGGTCCATCATTGATGTGAACCATAAGAGCATGATTCTGGAAATGAGGCTTGACTTCCTCAGCATACACACTCTAGTCATATATCCCATCTTGTTTGATCACAAGGGCACTGGCAGAAGGCTAACTGCTTGCATGGGCTTGATTTGTCAGCTGTGGTTGATTCTGGTATGTTTGTTGATAATGAGAATGATGGTACCGTTGTTGTTGATTGTTTGAGTGATAGCTTGAATTAGGCTGTGATGATGATTGACCTGGAGAGTTCCTTGAATAGTTGTTTCTTTTAAGAGCATTACACTATCTTGAGAAATGGCCAGTCATCCATAGTTGAAGCATTTCACCTTCGATTTGTCATATCCAAGTTTTATGTTCTCATTCAGGCTCAACTTTCTTCCTTTTCTGAAGAATTTCTTTGCTTTCATGGCAATCATTGCCATTTTCCACTGTAGATCCATCTCCTCAACATCATCAGGATCCATTTCTTCTAAATCTTCCTGAATTAGGTGGGCAGAAGTGAATCTTCCCCCTAGATATGCTTCAAAACTTGCAACAAAGGCATTGTAAGTTGCCTTTTAGTCTTCTGACTTTAAGTCTTCTTGAGAGGTTTGAGGAGCAGTGGAGACTTTTAGTGCTTGAGCTGAAGTTGAAGGGTGACTGAATGGTGGAGATGCAATGAACCTAGAATTGCTCATTTGATTTCTTGATGAGATGAAGTCATCTTCCTCTATGATGAAAGCATTTTCAACAGAATGTGATTCTGAAAGGAATTTTTAGGCCTCAATCACTCTTGGTCCACTTAGGTTTTTGCTTCATTCATCAAGTTCAAAAGTTTCAATCTTGGCTATGATAATGTCTTGAGTGGTACTCTCAAGATCAAGAGTATTTTTCAGCATTGTGACATTTCGCTTCCGGCTTTCAGGTAGACTATGAAGCATTTTCTTGTTAAGTTCTTTGATGTTGTATGAAACACCCATAATTTCCAAGTCATTAACCAACTGTACAAATCTATGCAGTTGTTTTGATATGGATTCTCCTTTGGTGTGATGGAAGGTTTCATATTGATTGACCGGCTTGTCTTTGTTACTTTCAGCAACCTCAGTGCTTCCTTCACACATAATTTTGAGTGCATCCCAAACAGCTTTAGCACTTCCATACTTTTCTAATCTTTTCGGCACATCCATTTTGAGTGCTTGAGTTAAAATTGAGTATGCTTTGAGATCACTTTTGATTTTCTTATAGTCATCTTCATCCAGAGTTAAGTCTTCAATTGGTATTCTAGCAGTCTTGTAAAGTGCCGCTTGAGCTGTTGATAGAGTAACAGGAATATGTCGACCCTTACATATTGAGATCCAAAAACCAGGATCTACACCTGTGATATAATTTCTAAACCTTATTCTCCATTGTTTAAACTCAATTTTGTGTTTAAGCATGGGAGGTTTAGGTGTATGACCTAGTTCAGAGTAACTGTTAGAATCCATGTTGATTTGTTTAAGTATAGATTTAGTTGATTTTAAGATTGACTATGTTTGATGAGTCTAACTTGTTCAAGCAGTTCTTTTGAGGTTCAGAATGAGTATTCTTGTTGTTTGACAGGAGTATTCTTGATGTTTGACAGGAGTATTCTTGATATTTACTAAGTAGAGATGACGATATGTACTACTAGCAACTTGATTATCAGATCAATCGAGTTCTATTCAGTCTATGCACAGATCTGAAAAACAATCGAGAGCCAAAGCTCTGATACCAATTGATTGGGTTTGAGTATGAGTGATATTCTTACTGAGAATCGAATATGATAATCAAGTCAATGATTGAGTGGCCGAAACAAACAATCGCAGAACATTCAAAGCAAGAAAAATACTCATAAATGTTGTTTG
Source organism: Flaveria trinervia (assembly GCA_025506515.1). NCBI lineage: Eukaryota > Viridiplantae > Streptophyta > Magnoliopsida > Asterales > Asteraceae > Flaveria > Flaveria trinervia. Next base: position 39,421,493 of record CM046448.1, on the reverse strand, counting down.
TATTGATATATGAAAGTTTATAAGTTACAAAGAATAATTACAATAAAAATTCTCTATCTATCAGTCGTCCCTCACTACAAGGTTAACTATTCTATTTATAGGCAGACAAGATGCCTTTACAAAATGACTAAACTACCACTGACTATTACATCAGAAACTTGTCTAAGTCTTGATCCGTATCTCTGCTTGTTCATCCGCATTGACAAATACAGATGAGTTAATCTTGATGAGCATTTGTACTTGATCATCAGCATTACTAAGTTTGTCATCCGCATTGGTTAATGCGGATGAACAAATACTTGTGCGCATTTGGTCGGTCATCCGCATTTTTCATGCGGATGAGCAAAGTCTTGTCCGCATCTTCTTTTGTTCTTCCGCATTAGTCAATGCCGAAGAGTAACTTGTTCTTCACCATTAGTGTTATGTCTTTCGCATTAGTCAATACGTAAAAGTAAACACTTGTCCGCATCAGAGTTATGTCTTCCGCATTGACTAATGCGGAAGATAACAGTTGGTATTTTCCTTGCAGATCTTCATCCGCATTGGTTCTCGGACTTGTGGGATTCCAGCTGAGCAATTATCAATTCACCCATTGAGTTGGCATGTATGATCCTTTCAGGGTGCAACATTGCTTTTATCATCAGGTCATCAGTTTGAGCTTTTAACACCATTTCCTCTACTGGTTTTTTGTTTTCATAGGATTGTCCATATGAACATCCTTTTCAGCATCATAACCTCCAGCTATCTCTCCTTCCAGATCAATGGTAATAACTTGTTTCTTTAATTGAGCTTCAGCCTACTCATGTTCTTCATGAAATTCAACTATAGCTGCCAAGCTTCTTGGGTCATCTTTCTTATTTTTCTTCACACTCTCTTCTTCAACCATTGGTCTTTTGCCCTTAGCCTTTTCAACAAGATATTTTCTCTTCCTGGAGTATGTTCGAAGTTGTGGACTAGTAGAGCATTCAGTCTTTTCAATCTCTTCAGGCAATTTTTCAGCCTTGGTTTGTTCTTGATCATCAATTTCTATTTCTTCCTTTTCAGTTTCTTTTTCCTCCTTATCTTTTTCTTTTTCACAAAATTCTCTCATCATTTCTTTTTGTTCCTGAGATAGTGCCACAGCAGGTACCATCTGCATACTTAACTCTTTCTCCAAGGGAACTGGAGATTGAGGGATGATTACAACAGGTTCAGTGTCAGTCCTCTGATTATCACAAACTTCCAAAATTAATCATCTATACTGAATTCTTTAGAGGTAAAGCTATCAAGAGCACTGATTAGTTCATCAAATTATGCCTTCTCAGTTTGTGTAGCCTCTGATTGCCAGAATAATCACAATTTCTAAACTTGGTTCCTCATTCTTTGTTTGGCTTACATCTTCTCCTTCTTCATCATTCTCAGAGGAATATTGTTTCTCATAATCAATAACTTTTTCTTCATCATTTTTGTTTTCTCCAGCCATAGCACTTCTTCGAATTTCAATTAACATTTCAAGTTCAGAGATCCTTTTATTTAGACTTTCAACTTGACTTTGATGATTGGAGATGATCTTTGCTTGTTCTTCAATAATATCTTCTTGCTCTTCCATTGCTATAGTTTAAATGACAAGAGTATCAACATGGCTACTTACTTCATCTCTAGAATGGTTAAGAGCTGCTCTTAAGTATTCAATCTCTTTCTGTTTCTCTTTCTTTTCAACTTCATATTTTCTTTTAACTCTTTTAGCTCATGCTCCTTTTCATCCAATTCTAGAATTCTATCATCAATAATTCTGGCCCTCCTATTCAGTATTCTCTCTATTCTTTCAACCTTTTGCAACAGTTCAGATATCAACTCATCTTTTTCGTCAGGCCTATTTGATTCGGCAAAACTCTCTGAGGGAGCAGTCTCAGAAGTTGCTATCTTTACAAGCATTTGAACATGTTGATCCTCCTTATCCAAGGATGATTTGGATGCTTTAGATGTGCTAGTAGAGTCTCCAAACTCAGTTGGGTAATCATGGGTAGGCAATGGTTGATGTGCTGAAGTTGGTGAGTGATGAGGTGTGTAATGAGGTGGTGAAATTAGTTTTGGTGTTGGTTCTGGTGTTGGTTGTGGAGATGGTTGAGGTGTTGATTGTGGTGTTGGTTGTGGAGATGGTTGAGGTGTTGGTTGTGGAGATGGTTGTGGTGATTGTTGTGGTCTTGGTTGTGGTCTTGGTTGTGGAATTGATACAAATTGTGATGCATAATCATGAATTTCAGGTCCAGTGTGAGAATCACCCCCTGTATCATCCTAGGGTGACACTGACCTTTGCCTATCAGCACCACTCAGCTTGCTCATCAGCAACTTGTTCATTGTGATCTTGAGCATCTTGTTCTTCTCCTTGTTCTTCTTGATTGATCTGTTGAAGCATCCAAGGAAGAAGATGTGAGTGAGCTCCACTGTAAAAGTTTCTTGGATCCTTTTTCTTAATGTACTTGTATGATCTTGCATCATAATGAGGAATATCAAGCACTGGTCCCTCAGTAGTAAGATCTGGAAATGCTTCATTTATCAGGCACTGAATGAATCTCGGATACATCAAGAACTTCTACCTTCTCCCCTCTTGTATGTTTGAAACCAGACCATTAAATACATAGGCAGACATGTTGAATGGTCCGTTTGTACAGAGAGCACAAATTTTTGAGGAAGTGGAGATTGGAATATCATTCCCTCTGTTTTTCTCTTGGACAAGCAGTGCTGAAACATGTGGATTAGAAATCTCCAAGGCAAATCAACTAATCCTTTTACAATTTGCTTAGCTTGAAGTCCTCCGTCATAACCAATCTCAGCAAAGAATGTGGTTATTTCATCATCATCCAGCTCTAGTGGTGCATCAACATCATCACCAAAATGCAAGCATATTCTTACAGAATCTTCAGAGATGCTCAGAGGATGATCATTGTCAATTCTTCCAAATAAAGTTCTAACACCATCTGCTTCAATTACTTCAGCTGAATTTCAGAAAGACCTTTTGAGGTTCTCATAGATGGTGGGTCTAACAGTGATAGCGTAAGCTACTCTTGTTGCAGAGATGAATCTGATGATATCTCTGAGTCCCTCAACTTCTAGCACATCAGGGTTTAAATAACCGCTGACATTATGGAGCTTGCTCCATGAAAGATTTGCCATATAATCTGCATAAGTGACATCTGTGTCATTTGTGATGAGAACTTATGTGTACAGTTTATCATTTTGACTTTTAATGATCAAAGATGAATGTTTGACATTACTGTATCATTGTTATCACATCAAATGGTGAATTTTTTGTTCAACAGTCATAGTTTCTATGTTTGAACCATTTATTAGATGCTATTTCATTGAGTTGTTACACATTTTCATTTTTCATCATGCTCTGTTCTTACGACAATCATGACTATAAAGGTTTTCATGATGAGTAGAATTCCTATTAGTTTGCATGTTCATTGAAGTCGAAAATGTGTATTATATGACATCAATAAATCGGATTTTGGTGTTCTTCATTATCATTTGGTTCTTTGTTTGATTTAGGTTTTATAGTCCGACAGTTAGGTCTTGATGAAAATTTTGGAAATTTCACCATGTTTTTGATGTACCTATAGTTTCAGAATCGATAACAAGAACAGGTGAGTAGAATCACACAAAAATCTTTGGTTGTTTATGATGAACATGATCGAAGAGGGTGTACTGTGTGTGTACGCTCATCTCCCTATAAAGTATCTAAATTTGAAAAGTATTAAATGACCCGTTTAAATTCCTTTAAATAGTCAAATAGTGGCTTTTACAAGATTTCACAAGTTTTAGAGCAAATGCGGTCACCACTGTAGCAAATGCGGAGGTGTAAATTTTCAATCTTTAGGTCACCCGCATTTGTGTACTGTTGCAAATGCGGAAGTTAAAATTTGATAAAGTTGACTATCGACATTTATGTACCGTTACAAATGCGGAAGTTAAAATGTGAGTAACTTTAACCATTTGCATTTGATTACTGTAGTAAATACGGAAGTACAACCGCATTTGTGATTTAATTTATCTGCATTAACACACTGTCCGCATTTGTCCACTGTGGCAAATGCGAAAGAACAAAGTCAATCAGCATTGGGTAACTACACCATTCGTATTTGATTACTGAAGTAAGTACGAAAGTATAACTGCATTTGTGATTTAATTCATCTGCATTAACACACTGTCCGCATTGTGCAGTGTGGCAAGTATGAAAGAACAAAGTCAATCAGCATTTGTGTAACTACACCAAATGTGGTTGATAACACTTGTTCAGCATTGCACTGTAGCAAATGCGAAAAGGAGATGTTCATCAGCATTTGTCTAATATAGCAAATGCGGTTCACAAAACTTATTCAGCTTTAATCACTGTAATAAATGCGAACGAACGAAGTTCATCAGCATTTGTTTACTGTAGCAAATGCAGCTAATCAAATTTAGTCAGCATTTGCTGAATGTAGCAAATGCGGTAGAATAAAATCCACATTTACTTCTTAACATACTAATGCGGTAGAGTACAATCTTTGTCCGCATTAGTTTCAATTTGAAATAAAGAGTTACTTGCATTGGTTATATGCATGGGTTACCTTCACCCGCATTGACCAATGCACTTACCTGCATTAGCTTTGAACTTTAATCAAAAGTTCATGTGTCTGACTTGGTTTTTCATATTATGAAGAAATGTCCTTGATTTTTCTTATGAAGTTGTTGACTGTTGAGATTGTCAATTCTTGCTTGGATTGACTTGTATGTCATAAGTGATACAAGCTTCCTAATTTTGACTGATCTTGGACTTTTCATGCTTCCAAGAATCTGCATAAACTGAGATACTATGGTATAACTTTTGGAAAAACACCAATATTTTCTTTTTCTTTTGTTTTTATTATTTAAGAGAAGACTTTAATCAAGAAAAGAGAATTTATACGGACTTACTCAAAAATTTTAAATTACTCCCCTAAAGTTTATATCCACATGTGGAAAGAAACATCAAAGATTTAAAACCTTTTGAATATTATTTTGATTTTTGACAATGAAGATAAGTATACCATTTGTTGGGATCATATTAATCTTGCATTACACATGTGCATTCTTTATGATAAATTTGACATGTTTTTGAACTTGAAGATTGAAGGTATGTTTGTCCACTTAAACTCTGACCTAGTTGATATTTTGATGCAAATAATATTTATCTTGTTTTTTGGTTGATTTAATTATTCAATATGTACCTCACACACAAGCATGGAATGATCAACCATCCTTGTACAGTGCATGGTAGAACTTTTTCACAGCTTTTCTTACCATGTCACTTAAGTTATGAGATCTTATTTTCACTGATCCTCATTGGGATTCTTTTGCTTTGATCCTTTTCATGATGATCCATATTAGGATTCCTTTCAATTCACTTTGGAAGGTGATCCATGATAGGATTCTTTTCTTCATTCACTTGGAATGTATTGCGTTTGTTGATTCATCCAATTTTGGATGCGTTCCTCATTGGGAATCTTTTGGATCATAACATCTGCACTATGTGCACGTTTCATCAGGTCATTGCTCAGCAAAACAAAGTTAAGACATGATGTGGTGAAAGAGATTTATAAAGTATCATTACCTGGTGTGTTTAGATTACTACACACACATTCATTTAGATAAGCCAATACTTACCTGTACTTTGTGATGAGTGTTTCACAGTTGAATAAGTCTTTAATTCATCACTGCATGTATCTTTTCTTCCAAGTTGAGCCTACCAACATATCTAGTAAGTTAGTTCAGTCTTTCACATTTTGAAATTAAGCACAATGAATGATATAACGACTGTAATTGTATCATTCCCAAAGATTCTATTCTTCATCAAAATTGATATCTTTTTTTGGTTTTCTAATGTTATTAATATTTTTGATGTTTTTTCATGGTTTTACTCAAGGTTAATCATGCCAATTGACTGAACCAGGAATTCAGACCTACTAGGTTCAAATGCCTTGGTAAATAAATCAGCTAATTGATTTTCAGTGGGTACTTGAATCAATTTGATTAACCCCTTTTTAGTACAATCTCTCAAAAACTGATATCTAATTTCAATATGTTTTGTTTTGAGTGCTGAACTAGATTATTTGTTATGAAAACAGCTGCTATGTTGTCGATGTAAATTGGTGTGTGCAAGAAGTTAAAACCATAATCAAGCATCTGGTTTTGAATCCAGCGTACTTGAGAGCAACAAGCTGATGCTGCACTATACTCAACTTTGCTGTGGACACAGTTACATATGTCTGCTTCTTGCATTGCCAAGATACCAATCTGGGACCAAGAAATTGACAACCGCCAGACGTGGATTTTCTATTGAAGTTGAATCCTCTATAATCACTGTCTGTGAAGGCATAGAAATTAAATTCTCCTTCCTTTGGATACCATAACCCAAGAGCTGGTTCGCACTTCAGATATCTGAATATCCTCTTCACTGCATTCACATACGATTCTTTTGGATCAGCTTAATATATGACACACACACAAACACCAAACACAATGTTAGGCCTACTAGGTGTTAGATACATAAGTAACCGATCACTGATCGATAGTGTGTCTAATCCACTGGTTTGCCTTTAAGATCAGGTCCAATCTTCACTTTAGTATCGATAGGAGTTCTGATAGACTGACAGTGAGCAAAGTGAAATTTCTTCAACATGGTTTCCACATATTTTGATTAATTGATGAATATTCCATCTGTTGTCTGTTGGACTTGCACCCCTAGAGAGAAGGTGAGTTCCCCATTGCACTCATTTGGAATTTTGAATGCATAAGGTCTTCAAATTCTTTGCAGAGATGCTTGTTTGTTGAGCCAAAAATGATGTCCTCCATATAAATCTTGACTAACAACATGTCTTTTCCTCTTATTCTTCTGAAGAGAGTCTGATTAATCTTTCCTTTTTCATATCCATGTTTAAGAAGAAAAGATGATAGTGTCTCATACCACTTTCTTGGGGCATGGTGAAGACCATACAGGGCTTTGTCAAGCTTGTAAACTTTGTGAGGGAAATCTGGATCTTCAAAGCCAGGTGGTTGACTCACATAGACCTCCTCAGCAATCTTTCCATACAAGAAGGCACACTTTAAATCCATTTTGTTCGGTTCAACAATTGAATAAACTAAAGCTTACCAGATCATAATTACATCCAACTGAAGATCTCATTGTACAAGTTCAGAGACCAAGTTGATTACAACAAAACAAGACATTCAACATGACAAAGTCAACATCAAGACAATTAGAAAGTCAAAATTAGGTCATGTTGTAATATTAGTATAAATAGAACCACTAGTGCATTTATGCAGGTGTGGCTTTTAGTGTGTGTTTCTCATGGTGTAAATCACCATCAAGGGAGAAATCCTCTCCTTTGGGTGGGTTTGATTTCACCAGCCATCTATGATTCTCATTGTTATCCATCTCTTTGTTCTACGATTCACACATGTCCACCCATCTTAATTTGGATTTCTAGATCTGAACATGATGAATCCTAAGATACAACCTTAATGAATCTGAAATATTGATTTAGCACATTTGATAAACAGTAAATTTCATGGATGCAGAATATGCAAGAAAGATTCTGATTGCTTCTAATCTAGCAACAGGTGCAAACACTTCATCATAGTCAATTCCTTCTTCTTGAGTGTATCCCTGTGCCACTAGTCTTGCGTTGTTTCTGATGATGATCCCTCTATCATTAGTCTTGTTCCTATATAGCCATCTGGTACCGATAGGTTATTGTCCTTCGGGAAGATCTACCAGTTTCCATACTTCTTGCTTCTTGAATTGGAGCAACTCTTCTTGCATTGTTTCATCTAGCTATTGTCTTGAAGTGCCTCTTAAATGTTCTTGGGTACCATTTGACACAAAAAGCATGAGAACAAACAGATGTTTGCAATACTGGACTTGCTTCTTGTCATCCTCTTAATAAGATGACCAATAATGGTTTCAACTGGATGATTCTTGTGTATTCTGGTGGTTGGAATGGAGTCACCAGCAATAGTTACATCAAGATTGGAGACATTTAGCTCATTATGGTCAGAGGCACCTTCATCTTGTACTGTTGTGGAATTTTGAACATAGTCAAACTCGGTTTCAGTCCTACTTCAGCTTCAGCAGCACTGTGATTACTTTCCTCATTTGATGTTCTTTGTGTTTCAGCTGGAGGAGTAGCTTGTTTTTGATTCCTGATCTCAGTTGATAGATCATTTGAGTATGATGGTAATAGGCATGGTCCTCCTTCAGTTGTAACACTCTGATTTGGTGATGATTGTCTGATGGGATCAGCTTGAAGAGGAACGTCTTTATCAGAAGTAGGAGGAATCAATGGAAAGTCATTTCTTCTTTCTACAGCTGAAGAAGTTTCACTTGAATGGAGATTTCCTGCATTAGACAATTGAAATTGATCAAATGATTTTGTAAAAGAGTCAATATGAAACAAGCAGTCGGGACCATTTGTAGATTTGGGAAACGAATGTTCCTTGATTTGAACATTTGTTGATTCATCAATAATGTTTATCTAGGATTAAACACTCTGTAAACCTTTGAATCAGAAGAATAACCTACAAAGAATCCTTCATTAGACTTGGATGAAAACTTTCCCAAATAGTCTCGGGTGTTTAATATTGAGACATGACTACCAAACTTCCCAAATAGTCATGTTACTTTCTTTAACAATTAGAGTTTGATTTTGTACAAAGCACGATGTATTAACTGTTTCTGCCCAGAAGGTGATTGGTAGTTAAAATCGGCTAGCATTGTTCTTGCTGCTTCAACCAGTGTTCTATTCCTTCTTTCAGCTACCCCATTTTGTTGAGGAGTTCTAGCTACACCGAATTGATGAGCAATGCCTTTGGTTGCACAAAAGGAACTAATTCTTTCATTTTTGAATTTAGTACCTGTCGGGTTTGTTATAACATAAAAAAACAAAGTTTAACTTCTTAAACTTTCTGAAAAACGCAACGGATATAAGTTTGAAACATAATTATAGAACTGAAAAATCATGTTCTTTAGGTCACGAATATATGTATAAAACAAATCCAAAATACAAAGGATCATATTATGTGAATAAGCAAGCTATGTAAGCATAAGAAACAACATAATATGACAACCACAAAGGGCTGCCAAACTCCCTTTTCCAGCAGCCAAAAATCGATAGAAAATGGGATGTTGGATGCTCAAAATCAGCCAAAAGCTCCAAGGAAGGACCTCTCAAGTTAGTATACCCCAAGCCCTTGAAGCAATCACCACTCTTGCTAGGGAGAGTGCACAAAAAACGCCCAAAATGCTCTTTTCTTCTTGTTTCAGCCGAGAACTCAAGGGAAGAACAAAAGGAGAGAGTTTTTGGAGCATGCAAAATGAAGTGACGGATGAAAAAGTGTCTTACACTCTTTCATAAAGAGTCTAAGTTTCAAGACAAGCTTTTTGGTCTTCCCCATACAATGGGGCCGAAAATTTGACATCAAAAAGGAGGTATTTCCCTCCTAAACTAGGTCGTTTGTCACACATTAATAAGTCATCTACTACACTTATTAAAAATATGACATATGTCTTCTCTAATTAAACAATTTAATAAAAGTACACTCACATGTTATTAGTGTTATTTAAACTCTTTTAAATAACAAAAATAATAATAAACCCATCAACAAATTATCCTTATAACTTATTTCATCTTGCAGATAATTAATTTAGAAAACCTATTTTGTAAATTTGGTGTAATTATTTAATTGCATGATCCCATCATCAATTAAATAATTCTTGGTGATTGCAAAGCTTGTTATTGGGTATAACCCGACTTGGATCATGACATACTAACCGCACCAATGTTCTATGTGTCTTGGGCATATAGAATCCAACAATCTCCTACTTGCACAAGATTCATAGAAGATTGATGCAAGCTGTAAATACCGCCTAACAATGGTTTACTACCCTTAATACGCATGAATTATAGCCATTCAATAACATCATCCCATTCAAGTATCCTACTTGAAATGATTTAGGTGAATTAATATCTATCCTTTTGTTACAGATGTCATGTTAAATCCAAGGACACAGAGTGATCATTCCTTGTTGATTTAACTTATCCAGGCCTTAGACATCTAACTCTCAACGAATAAGAGGAACAAATCCCATCTTGACTACATATGTTTCTCACAATCACCTTGTGTCACACCTGAACATAGTCTCATGTACTGTCCATTATTTCAGAACAGCGGATAACCAGATCAAGGTATGACACTTGGTGAATATCAAAACCCAATATGTATCTCAGGTCTGAGGATACCAAATGATATTCGCCTTTACTCAAATTTACTTATGATCAATCAATAAGATTCCATGTAGTAAAATTTGAGATACGGGTTAGTCCAATATTTGTATCCCACAAATGTACCTTGGTAGCAACCCATTGCTCTATATTCATCCTTATGAATATCAACCAATCCAAGTTCATAATAATCTTACCCTCACACATGTTCCCATAAGTCTAAACAACTACGGACATTTAGGGTAAAAAATTTACTCATGGATTAAACATGATAAATTGGAACATTAATTGAAATATTATAACCTAATAATTTTATTCAAATAATAAAGAGTTCCACATATCCAAATACAAAATTATAGATCAAATCCAATCACTAGAATATCGAAGTCCCATGGCACAGTATGACCTTCATGCTTTGCCATTTCAAGGAGCTTCGTGAGAGGATTTGCAATGTTTTGATGCGTGTGAACTTTGCGAATACATATCTTTCCCTTTTCAACTTCATCTTGTATGTAGTTGAATCTCCGCTCAATGTGCCTAGTCTTTTGATGAGCACGAGGTTCCTTGATTTGGGCAATCGCACCCTCGTTATCACAAAAGATCTCTAGGGGGTCCTGAATGGAAGGGACAACCCCTAGATCGGCAATGAATTTCTTCAACCATGCAGCTTCTTGAGCTGCCAATGAGGCGGCAACGTATTCTGATTCTGTAGTTGATAGAGCCACCACATCCTGTTTGGAGCTCTTCCAAGAGACTGCTCCTCCATTCAGAATGAAAATATATCCCGATTGTGACCGTGAATCATCACGATCGGTTTGGAAACTCGCATCCGTGTAACCTTTTACAACGAGTTCCTCATCACCAGATCCATAGATTAGGAACATATCTTTTGTCCTCCTTAGGTACTTAAGTATGTTCTTAACAGCCATCCAATGACTCTTTCCAGGATTTTGCTGGTATCGGCTTGTCATGCTTAAGGCGCTCGACACGTCTGGTCGTGTGCATATCATTACATACATGATGGATCCAATACCAGATGCGTATGGGATTGCCTTCATTTTATCTTGCTCATACTTTGAGCTAGGACATTGAGTCGTACTCAATATCGTTCCTCTTTGAATAGGTACCGTACCTTTCTTAGAGTTCTCCATCTTGAACCTTTTCAAGATTTTATCAATGTATGCACTTTAATTTAAACCAATCAACCGCCTTGATCTATCCCTATAGATCTTTATTCCTAGAATATAGGCGGCTTCACCAAGATCCTTAATGGAAAAACAACTTCCAAGCCAGGTTTTTACACCTTCCAAGGTTGGAATGTAATTTCCAAATAGTAGTATATCATCAACATACAATACTAGGAAAGTGATGATGCTCCCACTAGCTTTCTTATATACACAAGCTCATCAACGTTCTTGATGAATCCGAATTTAATTATTTCTTCATCAAAACGGTGATTCCAACTTCTCAATGCTTGTTTCAATCCATAGATTGATTTCTTTAACTTCATACTTTATCTGGATGTCTTGGATCGACAACCTTTAGCTGAACCATATAGACATCTTCCTCAGATATCCATTTAGGAAGCCGTTTTGACATCCAGTTGCCAAATCTCATAATCATAATGAGCAGTTATGGCAAACAATATCCTAATAGATTTTAGCATCGGAACAGGTGAAAAGGTTTCATCATAGTCAACCCCTTGAGTTTGAGTGAAACCTTTTGCTACAAGTCTAGCCTTATAAGTATCCAAGTTTCCATGCATACCGGTTTTCTTCTTCAAAACCCACTTACTTCCAACTACTTTGGAGTTAAGAGGAGGTACAACCAAGTCCCATACTTGATTGTCATACATGGATTGCATCTCAACGTTCATGGCATCAAGCCATTTGTCACAATCCAAATTGGACAACACATCATGGTATGTGATCGGTTCATCAGAATCTATCACATAGCATCCATGAGTGCAAAATCCATATCTTTCAGGTGGATTACTACTTCTACCAGATCTGCAACGTTTTTAGTGTATTGATCAACCATTTGATCATCCTCAACATCCACATGTTGAGTGCTAGTTTCAACCGAACGTGTATCGGGTTGTGGTTCTTGATCCTCTTCAAGATCCATAGTTCTACCACCAATTCCTTCCATAAGGAACTTGGTTTCCAAGAACTCACCCTTTCTGGCAACAAACACTTTTTGTTCCAGTGGATCATTGAAATAATATCCCATAGAATCTCTAGGATATCCAACAAAGATGCACTTGGTGGATCGGACTTCCAATTTGTTTGGGGCGGGAGTCTTAACATAAGCCTCACAACCCCAGACCCTTAAGTATGACAGGGATGGAACTCTTCCATGCCATATCTCAAAGGGTGTCCTTTCCACCAATTTGGTTGGGTCCATATTTAGAATACGGGCCGCGAGAGCAAAACGAAACCCTAAAATGATAGAGACAATATGCTTCTACCATCATAGATCAGACCATATCCAATAAGGTTCGATTCCTCCTCTCAGACACGCCATTATGTTGTGGTGTTCCAGGTGGAGTGAGTTGTGGACAATCCCACAACTCCTAAGATGATCTTGAAAAGCATCACTTAGGTATTCACCTCCTCTATTGGTGCGGAGAACTTTAATCGACTTGTTGAGTTGATTTTGTACTTCATTTTGAAAGATCTTGAACATTTCAAAAGCTTCATCTTTGTGTCTTAACAAGTACACATACACATAGCGACTATAATCATCGGTAAAGGTAATGAAGTATCTTTCACCATTCCTAGTCATTGGCTTAAAAGGACCACATACATCTGAATGTATGATTCCTAATAAATCTTTTGCCCTTTTGGCTTTGCCACTAAAAGGTGCCTTAGTCATTTTACCTTGTAAACAAGACTCACACACATCAAATGAATCACATTCACTTGTTTTTAAAAGACCATTCTTTTGTAGTGTTTGAATTCTTTTCTTGTTTATATGACCAAGACGACACTCCAAAGGTAAGAGTCACTCAAATCCGATTTAAGTTTCTTGGTACTAGTTTGGTACAACAAGCTATCATTCAATGTGATTTCACGAACCAATTCATAAATACCATTGACGGGAATAGTTTTAAAGTAAAACATGTCATTCAAAGCAATATGAATTTCATTTCCAATAAATGATAATGCATATCCAAATGTTTTAATAGGGCTACAGAGATAATGTTCCTAGTCAAACTAGGAGCATACAAAACATTATACAAAATTACATCCAAACCATTTGGAAGTTTCAAGATGTAGTCACCACGGCTTCAACTTCCCCATTGCCCATATAGAGGCTAACATCCTCTTTCTTGAAGTCACTACTTCTTTTGAACCCCTGTAACAATTGCAAATGTGAGTTCACATCCGGTATCCAATACCCATGTGTTAGAGGATATTAAGTTTAAATCAATATGGATCATGTATGTTATACCTGAGGTCTGCTCGGCATCCCTCTTTGCTTTCAACTCTTGGAGATGGATGGCACAATTCCTTGCCCAATGTCCAATCTCCCCACACTTGAAGCATGGGTCATTCGAAGCAACCTTTTGCTTCTTCTCCGGTGCTTTGGGTGGCACCCTTGCCACCCCTTCCCCTTACCCGACATGGGTCCCTTACCCTTGGCAACTCTTGCTTTGGCGCGGGATGAGGCCTTTTCTTGTTCCCACCTTCGTTGATGGTGAGAATGGGTGAAACCCTTTTACCCATGGCCGCCTCAGCTATTTTGAGCATAGAGTGAAGCTCACCAATGCTCTTGTCCCATGCATTCATGTTGTAATTCACACGACTGTCTCGAACCTTTTAGTAAGGCCATTAAGGATCAAATCCGTGGCCAATTCCTTCGAGACGGGACAATTAAGCCTCTCAAGACGGTCAATATGACTTTTCATCTTAAGCACATAAGATGAAATAGATTGGTTGTCATCCATACGACATGCATGAAGCGCTTGAACCGTTTCAAAGCATGCAACCCTTGCTTGCTGTTCGAACGTTTTCTTCAGCTGGGTTATCATGTCATAGGCTCCGTGATTTTCATACACCTTTTAGAGTTCCGGAGTCATGCTTTCCAACATGAGGCAAGACGCTTGGACCGAGTCCTCGGTGTATTTTAACCAATCGTTAAAAGCCTCCACATCATCCTCACTAGGTGATCGGGGATATGGTCGTCTAAAACACACGCACGTTTTTCTTGCTTGAGAACGATTCTCAAGTTCAAAACCAATCAATAAAATTGTTATGGTTTACACGTTCCTTTTGGAGAATCGCTCTTAAAGATTGGGCGGACGCGGATGAATTTTCATTGTTATCATGGTTATTGGAGGCCATCTTCAAAATTTAACAAAGATCAATTTTAATATTTTTGATATTGTTATTTTAATAATAAATACCTTTTATGGCCATTTTCATATTAAAATCTAGAATACAATATTTCATTTAAATTCTGGTTAGTTGACCTTTATCCCACGATTTAAATTATAAGGTGGTCAACGATTGACGATTGCAACCATTGCAACCTCTAGAGATATGGGATCGACTTCAAACATCATATTTAAGTCGGCATGTTAATCCCATCCACACCATTTGGAAACCACATTGTAGGAGATCCATTTGACATGGTTGGCAAATCAAGACACCCTACTTACACCCACGTGTGAGTTTGCCAAAATAAGTGGTTAGGTGACCTTTATCCCACAAATAAGGCATTCTCACCTCAAATCACAAGTTCCCTCAAAATGGTTAGGTGACCTTTATCCCACTAAGAGTCCCCAGTGACTCAAATGTTGTGTAAAAGGACGTGTTGATCTCATTTTAAAATATTTAGAGATTTCATAATTCTAGTTTAGAAAACTCTTTGTACTTGTATTTGCATGCTTTTTAATACAAGATACCCTATGGTCCTTTGATTAAAACTTATTTTAATTAGTTTAGAATCATTAAATCATTTTAATAACCTTTTATTACCTTTTAATGATTAAGAACCATTTAATTAGTTTGTTATGATCATTGATATGATTGTTAAAGCAAATATCACATACATGCCATCAACCACAATAATATAAACAAAACAACATAGCATATATGCATACCCATAGCATCTAAAGTGGTCCACACTTGTTTGCCATCACAAGTGTGGTCCATAGGCATTCCTAAGGGTCATAACAAAACACATAGAAAGCTTCCAAAAGCCTCCCACTTGAAACCACATCCAAAATACTCCATATTTTTCTTATGTCTTTCCTTTGTGCTTCCAATGCGTACGTCTTCATATTACAAGATATAAAGTCCTTATACAAGATATCTAGTAAATGAAAATGCACCTAACTATTTATTACAACCCAATAATAAATAAATTATATTTTAAACAAAGCACAAATAAATAAATATACAACCCAGTTGAATAAACAAATACAACCATTGCAATCATCCAAACAACACAAGGCCAAAGGCTAGGTTATGCACCAATATAACATTCATCATATCATCCAAAAATAACAATGAATCCCCTCTAAAACCCACGAAATTTCAGCCAACATAAACTGAAATTCGGGTTTTAAACATTGTCCAAACAACATACATATCAAGATACATATCTTTCAAGGTTTAATCACAAGCATGTGTATATAACCTTTAAAGTTTGGGGATTCAACATACAAGAATATTGCAGCCCTTAAAAGGGTTATAAGTCCCATAAAACGATTTTTAAAGGACAAGAACAAGCAAGCTATCCACATAACCGGCTCTAGATGCCAATGTCGGGTTGTTATAACATAAAAAAACAAGTTTAACCTCTTAAACTTTTGAAAAACGCAGCGGATATAAGTTTGAAACATGATTATAGAACTGAAAAATCATGTTCTTCAGATGACAAATATATGTATAAAACAAACCTAAAATACAAAGGATCATATTTGGTGAATAAGCAAGCTATGTAAGCATAAGAAACAACATAATATGACAACCACAAAGGGCTGCCAAACTACCTTTTCTAGCAGCCAAAAATCGACAGAAAATGGGATGTTGGATGCTCAAAATCGGCCAAAAGCTCCGAGGAAGGACCTCTCAAGTTAGTATACCCCAAGCCCTTAAAGCAATCACCACTCTTGCTAGGGAGAGTGTGCCAAAAACGCCCAAAATGCTCTCTTCTTCTTGTTTCAGTCGAGAACTCAAGGGAAGAACAAAAGGAGAGAGTTTTTGGAGCATGCAAAATGAAGTGATGGATGAAAAAGTGTGTCTTACACTCTTTTATAAAGAGTATAAGTTTGAAGACAAGCTTTTTGGTCTTCCCCACACAATGGCGCCGAAAATTTGACATCAAAAAGGAGGTATTTCCCTCCCAAACTAGGTCTTTTGTCACACATTAATAAGTCATCTACTAGACTTATTTAAAATGTGACATATGTCTTCTCTAATTAAAAATTTTAATTAAAGTACACTCATATGTTATTAGTGTTATTATTTAAACTCTTTTAAATAACAAAAATAATAATAAACCCATCAACAAATTATTCTTATAACTTATTTCATCTTGCAGATAATTAATTTAGAAAACCTATTTTCTAAATTTGGTGTAATATTTAATTGCATGATCCCATCATCAATTAAATAATTCTTGGTGATTGCAAAGCTTGTTATTGGGTATAACCCGACTTGGATCATGACATACTAACCGCATCAATGTTTTATGTGTCTTGGGCATATAGAATCCAATAGTACCATTATCACTTTGATTGTTTTGACCTTATGATTAAGTTGATTTTCAATTTTTGTGATAAATTCTTGTATTATTTGGGATGCCTCATTTTTATGAAGTAAGAAGAAGACCAAGTAAATCGGGAAAAGTCATCAATGATCACCAAACCATACTGTTTCTTTCCAGTACTCATGACATGAGTTGGTCCAAATAGATCCATATGAATTAACTTGAATGGAGTATTGTTTGTGTTCACCAGCTTGTTTTGTGACAAGATTTGTGTTGTTTTCCTTTGAGGCACGCTGAACAGTGATCAACAAAATGAAATTCCTTTTGAGGAATGTTGGACCAAAAGAACCAATGAGCCAAGATCAGAAAACCTCTAAGTCCCACATGATATCACAACAACTGCTGAAGGCTTCATCAGCAGTTCGACAAGTGCTGAAGACCTCAACAGCTGAAGAACACAAGTGCTGAAGCTGAAGACCAAAGTACTGAAGGTTAACAGCTGAAGAACACAAGTGCTGAAGCTGAAAACCAAAGTACTGAAGGTTAACAGCTGAAGAATACAAGTGTTGAAGCTGAAGACCAAAGTACTGAAGTATAACAGCTGAAGAATACAAGTGCTGAAGTTGAAGACCAAAGTACTGAAGTTCAACAGCTGAAGAGTCCACAAGTGCTGAAGATCAACAACTGATGAAACGTTTGAAGTTCAAGTCTGAAGACCAAGTGCTGAAGTTTCAGTAGTTTGTCACAATAGCTGAAGAGTACTTCTTCAGTAGTTGTGTTTATCAGTAGTTTTATGTTTTTACTTTCAGCAGTTTTATAAAACGACTGAAGAGCTTGTTCTTCAGTCGTTGTAGTTTCAGTAGTTGCTTTTCAGTAGTTGTAGTAACTGATAACACTTAGTATTTTTGCAAGAAGATGTCAGCTGTTTTGACATCTTCAGTAGTTGTCTTTCAGTTGTTTAAATAATTCTGTTAGATGTCACTATCGAGTGACATCAGCAGACGTCACATCTCCTATAAAAGGAATGTTCCACCACGACATTCCTATATAAGGGATGATTGACCTGATTGTAAGTGTGACATTTTTTTGCCACCACGAAAGCGTGTGATTGAATGAAATATTCTTTTTGCAGAAACTTTCTCTCTCTATAGCTAATTCTGTTCATTGCTATATCTTTGGCATTCTTGCTCGAATTGTGCTGGTTAGGAATGAGTATAACATTTGGCAACGAAGAATGCTCCATCACCTGTATGTCAATAGTTCAGGTTGTTGGACATCCGTGGTACATGGACCACATAAGCCAATGGTGAATCATCCGGAAACAAATCAGTTGATTCCGAAGAAGAAGGAACAATACTCTCATGAGGACAAGAAGTTGTTTGAGATTGATGCTAAAGCCCATGGAATTCTGGCCATGGCACTGCCTAATGAAATCTATTCCGGGCTTATGCATCATGAAACTGCTCATGACCTTTGGAATGCACTGAAAGAACAATTTGGTGGCACTGATGAGGTCTTAGCAAACAACAGGGAAATCCTCGCCCAACAGTATGAGACTTTTGCTCATAGAAAGGGTGAGACTCTGACTCAGCAGTTTGAGCGGTTTTCATGTTTAATCTCTGAGTTGAAAATGGTTAAACATGAATATACCAAAAGCCAAATGAATCACAGATTCCTCAGATCACTGCCTGAGAGATGGGACACATATACAATTGTCCTACGCTCCAGTGCAAATCTGGATAGTCTATCTCTCACCCAACTTCATGGGAAAATGCTTACATTCGAAAGAGAGATAGAGCAGAAAAGGAAACTGGCTTCATCTGGTAAGCTCACTGAAGACTTTAACCAGGCAACACTGCCTTGGTTGGTCATGAGTCAGAATATGCTTCATCTGAATGCCAGTATGATGAGCATATTGATTTCTCTTCAAACACTTCTGATTCTGCATTTGTGAGTGTTGATAGTCAGTTTATTGGGTGTAATAATCACAATCTATGACTTAGAAGAGATGGATATTTTGAGCCAAATGGCCTTGATAAATATCAGATCTCAGAAGTTCTACAAAAGAACTGGAAGAAAGTTTCCAGGACTCTCTGGCAAAACCAAAGTTGGTTTTCACAAGAGTAAGTTGAGGTGTCACAAATGCCACAGGATTGGACACTTTGCTAGAGAATGTAAATCATCTGGATCTAATTCTTCTGCACCCTTTGTGACTCTCCCTAGCAATAGTCAACAACATAGAGGGCAACATCCTGTCAATTCTGGTCATCATTCTGAACCACAATCTCCTGCATATTTTGTTCCTCAGGCTCCAATGCCATATCCTTACCCTTGTTATTACATGCCACAAACCAGTCAGGTTCAAGCACCCATTGCTCAACAACCACATGCTCTTCCTGAGCCTCAACCATCTCAATCTCATCAACCTCCTCAACCTCAACAACACAGCTTCTTCACCCCTAGAGTTGTTGACTAGAGCAGTTTACCAGATGACATGTCTCGTCATGAACAACTGTTCACAGGTGCTGGTCAACATGGTGGTGACAGTCCTTTTGGGAATCTGGCACTTATGGCTCTGGAGTCTGTAGATGGATCATCCTCAAATGCTCTTCATCACAGGTATCACAGGTATCCTCTGAGGCTAAGGCCAAATTATGTTTTGAAACATGCATAGCAGCATTTGCCTCTATTAGAGAAGCAAATGTAGCTTTAATTAATAAGAACATAGAGCTAGAAAAGATCATTTCCAAAAGAAAAGCTGAGTTTGAGTCTATGCTTAAAGAGAAAAATGATGAGATTTATAAACTTAAATGCCAAATCACTGATGATAAGGCTAGGGAAGAGGTACTTTTAGAAAAGTACAAAGACCTCAAAGAAACCCTTGTAGTCACCCAAGTAGAGTGTGATCGATGGGTAGAATCATGCAAAGGTTTTGAAATGCTTCTTAGTAAGCAATCTGCTTCCAATGTGAAGTTTGGCATTCCTTATAATCACACTGCTCCTCCTACAGATTTTGCTTCAAGAGCAGAAGTGAAATTTGATGGAGAAAGCAATAACCAATCCACCTCATCATGTGATTCACATTCTGATAGAGCACCATCAAAAGTTGAAGTTAGTATTATTCCCTCGTTGAACCTATCAGCTGATCTTGATGGTTCAAATACTGACACTCACATGATCAAAGAGTTGATCAACTCAGGAGTTATTTCTGGAAGTCCTGAAAGGACTGGAGAGCAAGATTTAACACCTGAAGTTCAAACTCCAACTACTATCAGCACTGAAGAGAAGAAAACTGTCAATAGAAAGGGTTTGAAGACTACTAAAGAGGAAGTCAAGAAAGCAAATAGTGCTTCCAAAGTGCTGAAGAACAAGTCTTCAGTAGTTTCATTCTCTTTAGTTGATGATCAACATAAGATGAAGAAGAAACCATGTGAAATATGTGGTTTGTGCAATCATCTTACAAATGATTGTTGGTATAAAAGGGGATCCAAACTCAAACATAAAGAGGAAATTAAAGAGAAAATGGTTAAAATGAAAACTGAGTTTGAAGCCACATTTGTACGAGCAACATCAAATCCTGTAACCCTTAAGTCCAAAAAGAAATCCAAAAAGGAAGGGGTTAAACAGGTAACAGCTGAGATTGCTCAAAAGAAGAAGGTGCAACATAGGAACTTATCAAACTCCAATGCCAATGTGTCTGGAGAGCTGAAAGCTTTATCACAAAATCAGACTCAGCTGGTTATGATGGTTCAACATCTATTGGGAAGAGTTAACCAATTAGATGTTCCTATGTTGAAACCACAGAAAAGGAGGTCCAAGCCAAAGGATTCCTCTTCTTCACCATCTTCTTCCTCTCAGGCTGTTGTTTCCAACAAACCTATTAGTTTACCATCTGTTGATGAGAACAGGCCCAAAACCAAAAAGGTTTGGGTCTCAAAATCTAACTAATTTGTTGTGTTTTGCAGGGTTCTTCAACATGCCACAGAGGCATCTGGTATGTAGACAGTGGAGGATCCATGCATATGACAGGAAACAGATCACTTCTTAATGACTACTCTCAAGGAAGGAAGGGGTTTGTGTCATTTGGCAATGATGCAAAGGGTTACATCATCGGCAAAGGCTTTGTTTCCAATGGGGAAATAAAGTTTGATGCTGTTAACCATGTGAAAAATCTCAAGTACAACCTCTTGAGTGTCAGTCAAATGTGTGACAAAAGCCATGTTGCTCTTTTCACCAGTCAGAACTGTCGGATTCTGTCATCCAAAGTTCTAAGTTTGATTGATAAGGTGTTGGATGAATACACTCTCCTGAAGGCCAACAGGACAGGAAGAGTGTATGTCTTAGATCTTTCCAAGAAAATAGATCTCAAAGGCCATCCTTGCCTATTTTCCAAGGCTTCCCCTCAAGAATCTACTCTATGGCATAGAAGGCTGGGTCATGTTAATCTCAAAAACATAAATCAGCTAAAACCATGGTTGATAAATCATGGTTAGTAAGGGGACTGCCTATGAAGGAGTTCAAATGTGAAGATAACTGCACTGCTTGTTTAAAAGGAAAACAGCACAAAGCTTCATTTCCCTCCATAGAAGAACCTAAGTCCACTGCCTGCTTACAGCTTCTTCACATGGATCTCTTTGGTCCTGTGAGAGTGATGAGTATGGCTAAGAAGAAATACTATCTGGTAATTATGGATGATTACTCCAGATTTGTATGGACTTTCTTCTTGCATTCAAAGGATGAGGCAGCTCAGAAGATTATCAACTTTGTGTTGTATGTGAGAAGCAGTATTCCCTCTCAGTCAAGTGTATTAGAAGTCATAATGGAACAGAATTCAGAAACAATACACTTGATGAGTTCTACCTCTCAAAGGGAATGAAGAGGCAGTTAGCATTGGAAGAACTCCTGAACAAAATGGAGTAGTGGAGAGAAAGAACAGGACCCTTATTGAAGCTGCAAGGTCCATGTTGGCTGATTCTGGACTGCCAATGACTTTTTGGGCTGAAGCTGTCAATACAGCTTGCTATGTACAGAATAGAGTTCTAGTAAATCAAAGGTTGATGAAGACTCCATATGAGTTCTTCATCATTTGGCCCCTCTAATTTCATTCTTCAGAGCTTTTGGGTGTCCTTGTTTCATTCTCAACACACGGGATCAACTCCAAAAATTGATCCTAAGGTGGATGCAGGGTACTTTATTGGTTATTCATCAACTTGCAAAGCATACAGAGTCTTCAACTGCAGAACAAAGATGGTTGAAGAGACTATACATGTTAAGTTTAATGAATCTCCAAAGGACAAGATTCCACAAAGCCCTGTGGAGCATTTGATTTGGACATACTGCAATATGTTCCTTATCAAACTCCTGCTGTTGCTCCTGTCAACAGTTCACCACCTGATGGTACTGCTGATGCTGATGATGATGATGATAGCAGTACTCTCACCTCTTCAGGTTTAGTGACCAACTGCCTGTGTCCTCTAAACCTGATGCTCCTGTAGCTTCAGTAGCTTCATCCACAACAAGTGCTGATGAGATTTCTGCATCTTCAACTTCATTTGAGTTGCCACCATCTACATGGTTTCAAGAGTCTACATCAACATCTGTTGCTGCTGAAGGTTCTACAAACACTTGCACTGATCTCGTTGTTTATCCAGAGCTGAAGAATCACCCAATGTATCAAATCATTGGTGATATCAATGCTGGAGTTTCAACCAGAAGTCAATTGTCCGATTTCTGCTTCTATGCTCTCTTCATCAGTCAGCTAGAGCCAAAGAATTATCATGTTGCACTTAGAGACAATGGCTGGGTTGAAGCAATGCAGCTTGAGCTTCTTCAGTTCAAAAAGCAGCAAGTGTGGGAGCTTGTTCCTCTTCCCCCAGGTAAGTGTGCAATAGGCACTAAATGGGTGTTTAGGAATAAAACAGATGAAAATGGGCTTATTGTTAAGAACAAGGCCAGACTGGTTGTTCAGGGGTTTGCACAAGAAGAAGTATTGATTATGATTAAACCTTTGCCCCTGTAGCCAGACTAGAGGCAATTAGATTGTTCTTAGCCTATGCTGCACTCCACAATCTTAAAGTTTTTCAAATGGATGTTAAAAGTGCATTTTTATATGGTAAAATAAAAGAAGAAGTTTATGTGTGTCAACCACAAGGTTTGAGGATAATAAACACCCAGAATGGGTATACAAGCTTGATAAGGCTCTTTATGGGTTGAAAAAAGCTCCTAGAGCCTGGTATGAGACATTATCTAACTTTCTTCTGCAAAATAATTTCACTAGAGGCTCCATAGATAAAACCTTATTTATTAAGAAGGTGGATCAGCATAAGCTACTTGTTCAAATTTATGTTGATGATATTATATTTGCATCCTCTGATCCCCAGTTGTGTGATGATTTTACAAAATTCATGCAAAGGAAGTTTGAAATGAGTGCAATGGGAGAATTACAGTTCTTTCTAGGCTTCCAAATCAAACAAAAAGCTGATGGAATTTTCATTCATCAGTCTAATATACAAAAGATCTTTTAAATAAGTTTGATTTACAAAACTGTAAGCCCTGTTCTACTCCCATGTGCAACACCACACAATTGGATATTGATCAGAAAGGTAAAGCTGTTGATGAAACGCTTTACAGATGTATGATTGGGTCCTTGATGTATTTAACAGCTTCTAGACCAGATATTATGTTTGCTACATGTGTTTGTGCTAGATTTCAGGCTGCACCTAAAGAGTCTCATCTGATTGTAGTCAAGAGGATCTTTAGATATTTGCAAGGTACACAATCTCTAGGTTTATGGTATTCCACTGGGCACTCTTGCAAATTAGTTGCTTTCTCTGATAGTGACTATGCAGGGTGTAAGTTAACCAGGAAATCAACTTCTGGTGGATGTCAATTCCTAGGCAACTGTTTGATTTCTTGGCAGAGTAAGAAACAAACATCTGTTGCTACATCCACTGCTGAAGCCGAGTACATTGCTGCTGCAAGTTGTACATCCCAAGTACTCTGGCTTCAGAATCAACTTTTAGATTATGGCATTACAGAGACTAAGACTCCGTTATTAATGGATAGTGCTTCAGCTCTTTGCATTGTCAAAAATCCAGTCCAGCACTCTAGGACCAAACATATAGAAATTAGACATCATTTTATAACAGATTGTTTTGAAAAGGGTCTAATTAATCCTATGTTTGTGCCTAGTGCTGATGAGCTTGCAAACATTTTTACTAAGCCTTTGGATAGTTCAACTTTCCACAACCTGGTGTTAAGGCTTGGTATGCTGCAGCTAGAATAAGTGACAACTACTGATGATCTCAGTAATAAGTACTGATGATCATTGGTAACCATGTCACATATAAGTACTGATGAGTTCTTTTACCCTCAGTGGTTTTTATAACTACTGAAGGCTAAATGCCTCATAAGTAATGAAGTACTTTATCTGTTCTAAACTACTGATGTAGTTACATCTACTGATGTAGTTACAAGTACTGAAATCAGTAAAAACAGATAAGTACTGACGTCCTATGAAACACCTGAAAAGCAGATGAAAAATCTAATGAGTAAGTGTTAAGGACAGTATGAAATAGCTGAAAAGCTAAGAATTGACGAAAACAGCCGATGAGTAATTTCTCTTCAGTTGTTTCTACAACTTTTGTTTCTAAACAACTGAAGCAAGACCACAGTCTTCAGTAGTTTCACAACTACTGATAACTAATACCAAGTCTTCAGTTGTTTACAACAACAGATGGCAAAACCACTGTCTTTAGTAGTTTCACAACTACTGATGACAAACACCAAGTCCTCAGTTGTTTACATCATATGAAGTCAAAACCACGACCTTCAGTAGTTTCATAAATACTGATGGTTAACACCAAGACTTCAGCTGTTTCAACGTCTGATGGTCAAAACCAAGTCTTCAGTTGTTTTATAACACCTGATGACAACACCACCACTGTCAGTCGTTTTAAACCTCTGAAGGTTAATACCACGTCATCAGTAGTTTCAAACAGCTGATGACCACACCAAAACCTTTAGTCGTTTTCTTTTAGCCTTTTCCTATCCCAACCCTATAAATACCTGTCTTCTTCTCAAACGTTCCATTAGCCGTTCTTCTGACCTTCATACTCTCAAAAATGGCAACCATGAGTCTAAAACCCAGACATAATTACGTCGCCTACCTCACGAAATCGACCTTCGGACAAAGTTTGATCACGCCATAGACCTAATGGCTGATTCTCAGTATAGTACTGCTCTGCTCTTAAACTCGACCATCTACCCAGAGTCACTAAGTCAGTTTTGGTCCAATGCCTACGTTCACACTGATGTGCCTTCCGGCCAAATTTCTGTTCGGTCATTGGTCAACCAAAAACAAGTAGAGGTTACACCTGATAGCATTCGTCGAGTGCTAAATTTACAAGATGCTACTCCTGTGACTGAGTACCCGAAGGGCACAACTGATATGTCCTTCATCAACAATGGGTACGACGGAATTCTTCGAGCTGCTACCATACTGAAGAAGAACTTCCCTCATGTTGAAAGACTGATATTTCATATGGTGAATGTTTGCTTAGCCTCGAAGACATCCTCATGGGATCAAATGTCTTCCCGGTGGCAACAGGTATTATATTCAATTCTAGAACACCAACCTTTAAATTTTTCACAAATTGTGTTTCTAGAAATCAAAGATCTGGCATAGAAACCTGTGGGAAACAGATGGCTATTATATCCCAGGTTTCTGATGGCCATAATTTTAAATGAATTACAAACTGATGGCGTTGTTGGCCTTGGAGTCCCTACACCAGCTGTTCTAGCTGAGGTATACTCTAGGCATAACTCTGACCAATCTCTCAAAGAAGCTGCCCATTTGCTCAAACCCAAGCAAAGGGAACCCACAGCTTCAACTGCCAGATCCAAAGTCCCCACCAAGCCAAAATCCAAACCCAAACAAGCTAATCAGGAGATAAGTCCCCTGATGATGCTCCTGTACCACCCAAACAGGATAAACCTACTGGTTCAAACCCTCTAGTAGTGTTAAAGACTCAACCAGCAACAGCCGCACAGGTATCCTCTCAAAAGGATCCTGTTGCAACCACTTTAGGGGAAACCACATTACTGAGACCTCTCTCACTTGAGGAGGTTATCATTGAAGAGCATCCCTCTCCCCGGATGCCATCAGCTTCTATCCCCTCTCCCCATGCAAATGCCCCCCAAAGTCCAACCATTATAATTGCTAATGTGCTGACTCAGCTGCATGCCTCTCCTCCTCCCCTACAACCACCAACAAAGGGGAGAACAACAACAATTTAGGAAGAGGATACACATGCTTCTAACAACCCACAGCACCGAGGTTTAAATGTTCTATCTCCTGGTGTGGATATGGAGATCGGAACATCTGGTGAGGCTGCCACCTCTTCTGAATCAGCATATGATCAGACTGAGGTTGGTAACATAACTAAGACCTCACCAGAGGCAACAGCTGATGAAGGACAAAGTCCTGAGGCTGGAAGTCCCCAGTTCCAAGATAAAGGGGCACATGCTACATCTGGTCTACACCTAGTGCATGTACATCCTGCTACAAGCAGGAGGTCAGGTGATTCAGCATCTGCTGACGATGACTTGGGCTTCTTTTATGATGTTCTTGCCCAGAACATAATCCTAGAGGAGGAAGTCAGTAGGCTGCAAAAACTACTTAACCAACTCTCTCAAGGAGAAAGACCATCTGCCACCACATCAACCCAACAGATGGCACCTTCCTCTGAAGGTCACTTAAGCACACAGTCACTCAAAGAATCTCAGCCACCTGCCTCTGTTTCTGGCACCATTTCTCAGGACCAAAACCCCCCTGAGCAAATGGATGCTATCCCTCAAAATCCCCTATCTCTCATCACACCGTAGATAACTGAACTTGTCATTAAAACTGTTGATGAGAGACTTTCTTCTGTCTCACAACCTATGGTGGAGGATGTACTGAGCCAAAAGCTTTCTGCTGATCAAACACTTAAAACCAATGCACCCAAAAAGGGGGAGATTCCAGCAGTGAAAGCTAAAAGAAAGAGGATGGAGAAGGAGAAAGGGAAAGAGAAGGACAAAGAAGTGGAAATAGAGAAGGACTCTGTGTATGAGACCAAGAAAGAGAAGGAGAATGAGAATGAGAAGGGAGCTGAAAAGGAGAAAGTACATGAAAGTCAAAAGGACTTTCATGTCACATATAAGAAAAAGAAAAGTGCTGAAAAAGAGAAAAAACTTGAATGAAATGGTTAAAGAGGCTGATGCTGAACACAGCAGATCAATGGACAATATCATTGATCAGCGGTTTAGGCAAGGTTTCAATACTGAAAAGCTGGACTCTGAAATAAGAAGATTAGAGATCGAAGAGATTCAACAAAGATGGGCCATCTACAGCACAATGGATAGAGAAAGACTTGAGATCATGATAAGATTTATCAGCAAATACCTTGGGAGATCATTGATCGAAATAAAATCATGGACGATAGCATCTTGGCCATAACCTCCAAGATCTGTTCGTCTGAGGCATATACTAAGGGATTAGTAATAGAAGTTTTGAATGAAGCAGGAGCAGGGAGCAGGACTGAGCTAGCCAAACACTCAAAAGCCACACTCACCTCCAAAATGCTAACTCAGCCTGTCAACATTCCCTCTCCAAAACAACCACAACCACAACCCACAAAACCAACTCCCTTACCCTCAAAACCAACAGCCGATGATGCACCTAAGCAGAAGAAGAGAAAGGTGTTGAGGCTGGAAGAAGAAGATGATGATGATGAAGACAGGCTGCCGATCTCAGTTGTTCTGTAGTTGCCTAAGGCCAAAGATCTCTCTCTTGTAATAACTCCTGAGCAACAAAGAGATGCAATCAAAGTGATATTGGAAGAAGAAGAACAACACAGATTGCACGAAGAAGAGTTATTGAGGAGAGTAGATAAAGCATATACAGCCACTTCCTCCATCATTAATATGAAAAAACAAGCTCAGTGGATTATACTCTTAGACATACTTTTCAGTATGTGAAAGAAAGAGTAAGAATTTGGCCTGATCCTAGGGTGGCTCATAGAATACAAAAGAAAAATATCCCTCAGAGATACAATGGGCAAGTGAAAAAGATTGTAGATGAAGTGATCTCCTTAGCCCTTGTAGTCTCACCCTGGGAAATCCTGGAAGATTTCAAAAAGGCCTACACCTCAAACATGCCCCCACAAAAGATGTTGGAGAATAGAATGATCAAAAAGGGGCTGGTGTATAAGAGGCTGAATGAGATCAGAAAGGATGAGTTACCACTGCTGTTAGAAGGTCATCATCCTGATGAATTTGCTTACAGATAGATTACAACAGTGGTACTCAAAAATAGAAAACAAGTCAAATTCCTGCCTGAGTACTATGGGCCAGAAGGATTCTTCGATGGTGAGGCAGAGGAGCTCACCATGGAGGAACAAATTGTATTTTTGGAGGCCTACACCAGGGAATCCTACAAGCTCATAGTTGGGAAGTGAGTCTCATGGATGGGGGAACAGCTCAGTGTCCAATTCCCCAATACAGAGCTCCCATCCATCCATTGCCAACCAAATCATCAGAGACTCATTCCCAGGACAAGGTTATATGGGTCATCTTCTCAACTGATCAAGAAGGAAAAAGACCAACCATTCTGCCAACAATAAGTGGGAAAATAAATCAATTAGAGGTTTTGGGTGCATTGGTTCAGGGGGAGTTTGTTGGACCAAAAGAACCAATGAGCCAAGATAAGAAAACCTCTAAGTCCCACATGATATCACAACAACTGTTGAAGGCTTCATCAGCAGTTCGACAAATGCTGAAGACCTCAACAGCTGAAGAACACAAGTGCTGAAGCTGAAGACCAAAGTACTGAAGGTAACAGCTGAAGAACACAAGTGCTGAAGCTGAACACCAAAGTACTGAAGGTTAACAGCTGAAGAATACAAGTGCTGAAGCTGAAGACAAAAGTACTGAGGTTAACAGCTAAAGAATACAAGTGCTGAAGTTGAAGACCAAAGTACTAAAGTTCAACAGCTGAAGAGTCCACAAGTGCTGAAGATCAACAACTGATGAAACGTCTGAAGTTCAAGTCTGAAGACCAAGTGCTGAAGTTTCAGTAGTTTGTCACAACAGCTGAAGAGTACTTCTTCAGTAGTTGTGTTTATCAGTAGTTTTATGTTTTTACTTTCAGTAGTTTTGTAAAACGACTGAAGAGCTTGTTCTTCAGTCGTTGTAGTTTCAGTAGTTTCTTTTCAGTAGTTGTAGTAACTGATAACACTTAGTATTTTTGTAAGAAGATGTCAGTTGTTTTGACATCTTCAGTAGTTGTGTTTTAGTTGTTTAAATAATTCTGTTAGATGTCACTATCGAGTGACATCAGCAGGCGTCACATCTCGTATAAAAGGAATGTTCCACCACGACATTCCTATATAAGGGATGATTGACGTGATTGGAAGTGTGACATTTTTTTGCCACCATGAAAGCGTGTGATTGAATGAAATATTATTTTTGCGAAAACTTTCTCTCGCTATAACTAATTCTGTTCATTGCTATATCTTTGGTATTCTTGCTCGAATTGTGGTACTTGGTACTCTATTCCGCTGCTGAAATCATTCGAATCGATCAAACTAGACGCTGAGATCCTATCAAGGAAGACCAATGACATGGTTTCCTTTGACCAATCTATTCATGTTTTTAAAATTTGTGTGCCCCAAACGTCTATGCCAAAGTTGTGACTTATCAAATGACGCTTTTAACAAAAGACAAGTTTCTTCTTTAGGTGATGTAGAACACATGTTTAACACATAAGTATTCTTCTTCTTCGGGGTCTTTAGGATAACCTATCCTTTAAGGATCTGAAATCCAGGTTCCAGAATGTAGCAATGAGTGTGTGTAAAGTGAGTACAATAATTATTGTCACAGATTTGAGATACGCTTAGCAGATACAAGTTTAGTTGTTCACAGAACTTCACTCTGTCAAAGCTTAGCATCCCATTTGTCACAGATCCTTCACGTGTGATTCTACCACCTTGTTAATCTCTACCAAATGCCACTATAGTTCCTTATATGTGCTTGAAGTCATGAAGGAGGGAACGATCTCCAGTCATGTGTCGGGAGCATCCACTGTCCATATAGCATATGTTGTTGGACCTATATGGATGACCCTGCAAGCATAAAAGAACTAATTAGAATGTGGAACCCAAGCCATGATGGTCTTGGGTTTCCTGTTCCTATCTATTATGGTGACTTTCTTGATACATTCCTCTAAATGGTGATCTATTCAAAGGTGAACTGGGAGATTGCTTATGATATCTTGCTGAGGTTTTCTCATCAGCATGAATAGAGGAGTTAGACAAATAGTGAAATCTTTGATCTCTATTATTTTGATGAAATTTAAACCATTTTTGATTTTCAAAGATCATTTTGGGTTTTGAAAGGTCTTGCTTTTGATTGTTGAACTGGTTACCTCTTTGACTTTTCCTTCTTTCTTTTGTTTTACTCATGTCATTGAGTGATCAAGATGTTCTAGATTGATTAGTGTGCAAGTAACTCCTACCTTGAGTTTTGTCTGATTTTGCTACTGAGATTGGTTTGTTTTAGGGAATCCTAAATCCTTTCTGATTGAAGTAGCAATCAGATGTATTGTGATTGTTCATATCACAAACTGAACAATATTTGGTGAAATAACAATTTTTGGTTGAGTGGTTGGTCATGTCACAGATAGAACAATATTGGTTGAAAAAGCATTTTCTGTTTTGCGATTGAACATATCACAAATGCCATAATACATATCTTTGTTGCTTGAGTCAGATTTTGGTTTGTGTGACTCAGCTGATTTTCCTTCTTGTTGCTGAGCCACTTTTTTTTCTTTAGGGAATGAATCAAAATCAGCCCTTTTTGCAGGTTGTTTCACAACACTACATCTGATTGATTGTTTGGGTTGTTTTCATTTCTTCAACCCATTTCACACTTCCTTGTCAAACCGTTCAACATGTTCTTTATTGCAAATATCAAACCCAACTGCCTGTCTTAATTTTGAAGACTATGGGTCTGATAGAGGTTTATGTCTTGAATTAGGTGACCTTTTTTGTTGTTTTTGCACTGAAACCTTTCTGGATTTGCTTGAATTGTGTTGAGATATAATCTTATTATTAGAACTGCTCTCGGCAGTGGGTTTCACTGACTTTACAAACCTCTTATTGCCTTGTAAAACATATGGTAAGAATTTTATAAAAGGGACAATTGCTTTTATAGGGCTTGAGGGTTTCATGACACTCACTGTCTTGTCTGAACACTCTTTGATTTTGATTGGGTGACCTAACCTGATTTAATCCTCATTTGTTTCAATATAAACATCAGGTTGTTTTCAAGATTGGTCATGTTGGATTCTTTATGCCCAAGACACATAGAAAATTGATGTGGTTAGTACATTATGATCCAAGTCGGGTCACACCCAATAACAAGCTTAGCAAACACCAAATAATACTTAATTGATGATATGATCATGCAATTAAATAAATACACCAAATTAGAAAATGGATTTTCTAAATAAGTTGCATATGAGATTGAACAACTTATATGGATATTTTGTTCGTGGATATTATTTATAATGTTATTTATTTTAGTAAAATAACATCAAATAATAAAAGTGTGTGTATGTTATATAATTAAAAGGTTAATTATATATATATTTTAAAACATTAGTTTAACAAAATTGGTTTTTGGGTTTTGGGAGGAAAACCCCATCTCAAAATACCAAGCGGCCGCCCCCTTTATGGGAGGGGTCTTGTTTTGTTTTGTGACTTGGTACTCCAAGAACAACACACACACTTAATCCTCTCATCTCTCACACATATGCAAGAACCAAAAGGGGAAAACACTCTCTAATCTTGAAGTGGATCTCGGCTGAAAAGGTTTCAGCCTTTGGAACTCGGCTAAAAAGTGTTTTCAGCAGCCCTTCTTGGTCGTTTTTGGTGGTGAAATCCTAGAAACAAGGTGCTTGCTTGATGCTTGTGGGTATGGATGCTTGAGGACATATTTCCTTGATGTTTTGGCTGTTCAACAACATCATCTTTTTCACCCAAAATCGTTTTCTGGAGCTTTACTAAAGGTAGCATGTATGGTTGTTTTGGGTTGTTATATCTTGTTGATAGCTAGTTCAAACACATATATATGATCCTATGTTCTTGGGTTTGTTGATGTTTTGTTATTAGCCTTAATTTTCAGATTACTAATGATAATTTTAAGGTTACATTCCGTTGCATTTTTCATAGTTTAAAGGTTAAACTAGTTTGACTAAGGTCCAACAAACCCAACATTGGCATCTAGAGCCGGATATGTGGATGACTAGTTTCATTTTTCCTTGTAAAATTGGTTTTATGGGGCTTTAACAACCTAAAGGGGCTGTTTTTGTTGGTGATGTTATAAATCCCCAACATTTCAAGGTTACATCTAACATGCTTGTGATTAAACATTGAAAGAAGGATATCAAGTTGTTGATTATGTTTTTGTTTGGACAAAGACCCTAAATTCTTGGCTTATGTTGGCTGAAGATTTAAGGTCATATGGGGATTTATTTGGTTCTTGTATGATTGTATATGATGATTCATATTGGTGCATGACCTAGCATTGACCTTGTGTTGATTTGGTTTTATATGGATGTTTGTTTTGGTTTATTTCATTCTTATGGGTTGTAATAATATTCCTTTGTGCTTGTATTTGGATGTAATTTATTTATTCATTCATTTGTGATGTAATATATAGATTAAGTATGTTTTCCTTTATTAGAAAACTTGTATTAGGATATAAATTTTGTAAAAGAAGATGCACAAGATGGAAGCACAAAAGGAAGACACAAGAAAAGGACTTGAAGCATTTCGATGCAATTTCAAGTGCGGGTCTTTGGAGATCTCATCTTGGTGTTGTGTTCAACCCTTAAGAAATACCAAATGACAACACTTGTGATGGCAAACAAGTGTTGTCAACATAGTGGCTATGGTTATGCACATGTGGTTTTTTTTATATATGCTTGTTTGATTATTCATTTTATGTTGATTCTTTGATATATGTATATGCTTAACAATCTAAATAAATTATCAAAACAAGCTGAATTTTTTGGTTCCTAATCACTAAGTGACTAATAAATGGTTATTAAAAGGATTAATGATTTCAAAATAAAAGAGGTTTTATTAAAAGAGAACTACAGGGTACCATGTATTTCAAAGCATGCGAATACAAGGTACATAGAGTTTTCATAACTAGAATTAATGGAAACTTAAATCCCTTTGGAAACAAGTTAAACACCATCCTTTTACAAGACGCTCGAATCACTTGAGAACTACTTGTGGATAAAGGTCACCTAACCACTTTTAGGGAACTTGTGTGTTCGAGGTGAGCTTAACATATTTATGGGATAAAGGTCACCTAACCGCTTGTATGTGTAAACTCACACGTGTGTGTAAGTACGATGACTTGAATTGGATACCATGGGGCACCGAAGCATGGCGTACAATGGTGTTGATGGGATTTTACATGCCGACTAAACATAAGATGTTTAACCGATCCCATAAAGGTAGAAGTTGTAATAGGTTGCAATTGTCAAATGTTGACTACCTTGTTAATTTAAATAATGGGATAAAGGTCACCTAACCATCATTTAAATGTAACATGGAATTCTAGATTTTAATTATTAATTGTCTATGAGACGTGTAAAGGGTACTAATAATTAAAATGCAATTTTTCAGAAATACTAAAATGAACTTTGTAATTTTGTAGTAATGGCCGCAAACAATAATGCTACCACCCCGACGTCGCTACCCTATCACTGAGAACAATCTTATAAGGGATCGTCTTAACCATAATAACTTTATGGACTAGTATCGAAGCTTGAGAATTGTTCTCAAGCAAGGGAAAAGGGCCTATGTCCTTGACGATCCTATTCCTGACCAACCCGACCCTGAGGATGTTGAGGCCTATGACGATTGGCTTCAATACACTGAGGATTCCATGTATGTTTCCTACCTCATGTTGGGAACTATGATTCCCGAACTCCAAAAGGACTTGGAGCAACTGGGGGCATATGACATAATTACCCAATTAAGGAAATGTTCCTTCAACAAGCTAGGGTAGAGCGCTTCGAAACGGTTCGAGCGCTTCATGCGTGTCACATGGAAGAAACCCAATTAGTATCATCTTATGTTCTTAAGATGAAATGCCACGTTCATCGCCTCAAGAGGCTTAATTGTCCTGCCTCAAAAGAGGTAGCCACCGATTTGATCCTTAATGGCCTAACCAAAAGGTTGAGACGTTCATAATGAATTACAACATGAACAGGTGGGACAAGAGTATTGGTGAGTTTCACGCAATGCTCAAAACAACTGAGGCAGTGATGGGTAGAAAGGTTCTACCTGTTCTCTTGATCAATGAGGAAGGCAATAAGAAAGAGCCATTCCCTGATCCCAAGGCAAATGTTGCCAAACAAAAGGGGCACATCAAAGGAAAGGGGAAAGGAAAGGGTGAAGCGGAACCTCCAAAGCCTAAGCTTAAGAAGCCTAAGGTAACGGAGAAAGATCCATGCTTTGAGTGTGGAGATATAGGACATTGGAAAGGGAATTGTCCAACCTATCTCAAAGAGTTGAGAGACAAGAGGGATGTTCGGCAAACCTCAAGCACAACTTTCATAATTCACATTGGTTGAAATGTTATTTCTTCAAACACATGGGTATTGGATACCAGATGTGGAACTCATATTTGCAATTTGTTGCAAGGGTTCAAAAGAAATAAGCACTTCAAAAAGGGAGACAAAAGTCTTTACATGGGCAACGGAGCAAAGTTGATGTCGAAGCCCAAGAGACAATATTTTGAAAACTTTTAAATAGTTTGGAAGTTATTCTAAAGAATATTTTGTATGCTCCTAGTTTGACTAGGAACATAACTTTGATTTCCCTTTTAGAACAATGTGGTTATGAATTAAAGTTTGTTAACAATGGTATTTATGTTCGTATGGATGATGTATTCATTTCAAGGCTATGCCTTTTAATGGAATCTATGAATTGGTTCATAATGATTCATCCTATAATAGCTCATTATACCAAACAAGCACCAAGAAACTTAAAATGGGTTTAAGTGATTCTTATCTTTGACATTGTCGTCTTGGTCACATAAACAAGAATCAGATTCAAACACTTCAAAAGAATGGTCTTTTGAAAATCAAATAAAAATGTTTCATTTGACAAGTGTGAATCTTGTTTACAAGCTAGATGACCAAGTCGCCCTTTAGTGGCACTAACTAGAGGGCAAAAGACTTATTGGGAATCATACATTCGGATGTATGTGGCCCTCTAAAGACAATGACTAGAAATGGTTAAAGATACTTCATTACCTTTACCGACGATTATAGTCGCTATGGTTATGTGTACATGATCACACACAATGATGAAGCTTTTGAAATGTTCAAAGTCTTCAAGAATGAAGTAGAAAATCAACTCAATAAAACTCTCAAAGTTCTTCGTTCGGATAGAGGATGTGAATACCTTAGTGATGCTTTTCAGTACCATCTAAAAGGTTGTGGGATCGTCTAACAACTTACTCCACCTGGAACACCACACATAATGGTGTGTCTGAAAGGAGAAATCAAACCCTATTGGATATGGTTTAATCTATGATGGCTATAAGCTCAATACCTCTATCATTTTAGGGTATGGCAATGCTCTCCATGGCTGGTATTCTGAATATGGCCCTGACCAAGATAGTTGATTCAATAAGTGTATATTTGTTGGATATCCCAAAGATTGTATAGGATACTACTTCTTTGATCTAACAAAGCAAGAGTATTATTGCTCGAAAGGCTGAATTCTTGGAAACTAAATTCCTTATGGAAGAAATAACGTATAGAATAGTGGAATTTGATGTGGATCAAGATCCACAAGCCGATACACGTTTGGTTGGCACTAGCTATCAACAAAAGGTTGTTGATGATGATCAAGAGGTTGATCAATACACATAAAACGTTCGCAGATCTGGTAGAGTTAGCATTCCACCAGAAAGATATGGATTTTTCATGAATGGATGCTACATGGTTGACTCCGATGAGCAAACTACATTCCATGAAGCAATGTCCAATGTGGATTGTGACGAATGGCTGGATGCCATGAACGTTAAGATGCAATCCATGTATGACAATCAAGTTTGGGAATTGGTTGACCCTCCACTTAACTCCAAACCGGTTGGACGAAAATGGGTTTCAAGAAGAAAATGGATATACATGGAAACTTGGATACTTGCAAAGCAAGACTTATAGCGAAAGGTTTCACTCAAAATCAAAGGTTGATTATGATGAAACCTTCTCGCCTGTGGCAATGCTAAAGTCAATTAGAATATTATTTGCCATGGCTGCATATTATGACTATGAGATTGGCAAATGGATATCAAAACTGCTTGTCCTATTCGACATCTCGAAGAGACTATCCATATGGTTCAGCCAGATGGTTTTGTCGACCCACAACATCCTAAAAGTATGCAAGTTAAAGAAGTCAATCTATGGATTGAATCAAGCATCTAGAAATTGGAATCAACATTTTGATGAAGAGATCAAGAAATTTGGTTTCATCAAGAATGCTAACGAGGCTTGTGTATATACGAAGGCTAGTGGGAGCATAATAACATTCTTAGTATTGTATGTGGATGGCATACTACCTTTTGGAAATGATATTCCAACCATGGAAGGTATCAAAACCTGGCTTGGAAGTTGTTCTTCCATAAAATCTTGGTGAAGCCACCTATATTTTGAGAATATAGATCTATAGGGATAGATCGAGGTGGTTGATAGGTTTAAATCAAAGTGCATATATTAATAAAGTCTTGGAAAGGTTCAAGATGGAAAAACTCTGAGAAAGGTATGGTACCTATTCAAAGAGGGACAATATTGAGTACATCTCAATGTCCAAGCTCAAAGGATGAGCAAGATCGAATAAAGGACATCCCATATGCATTAGCTATAGGATCCATCATGCGATGATATGCACTAGATCAGACGTGTCATGCGCGTTAATCATGACGAGCAGATATCAGTAGAATCCAGGTAATAGCCATTGAATGGCTATTAAAAGTATATGGAAATACCTTAGTAGGACTAAGGAAACGTTTCTAATATACGAATCTGATGAAGAGGAACTCATTGTAAAGGGTCACACGGATGAGAGTTTCCAAACCATTCGAGATGATTCTCGATCACTATTGGGGTATGTCTTCATTATGAATGGAGTAGCATTGTCCACTACAAAGTCCGAATACATAGCTGCATCATCTGCAGCTCAGGAAGCTGCATGGATAAAGAAATTATCGCCTACCTAGGGTGGTCTCAACCATTCAAGACCCCTAGAAATCCTTTTGTGATCACGAGGGTACGATTGCCTAAATCAAGGTACCCTGTTCTCTTCAAAAGGCTAGGCACATTGAGCGGAAATTCAACTACTTAAGGGATGAGGTTGAAAAGAGAAACTTATGTATTTGTAAAGTTCACACCAATCAATACATTGCGGATCCACTCACGAAGCTCCTTGAAAGGGCAAATCATGAAAGTCATACTTGTGCCTTAGGACTTCGACATTCTAGTGACTGGAATTGATTTGTTTAGTATTAAAATTTTGAAACAATGTAATATTTAACTCTTTATATACTTTTGATATTTTGAGTTATATTCATTTTAGCATGTATACATCCATGAATATGTTTTTTATTCTAAATGTACGTAGTCGGTCATGTTTGTGGGAACAAATATGAACGTATGACTATTATGAACATGGATTGGTGGATATTCATAAGGATTGAATATAGAGCAATGGTTGCTGCCAAGGTTCATAGATATTTGTGGGATACAAATATTGTACTGACCCGCATCTCAATTTTACTACATGGAATCTTCTAGATTGATCATCCTGAGATACATATTGGGTTTTGATATTCACCAAATGTTATACCTTGAGCTAGTTCTTCACTGCTATGAAATAATGGGCAGTGCATAAGGCTATGTTCAGGTGTGACACGAGGTGATTGTGAAAAACTTATGTAGTCAAGATGGAATTTGTTCATCTTATTCGTTGAGATCAAGATGTCTAAGACCTGATTAAGTTAAATCAACAAGGAATGATCATTCTATGTCCTTGGATTTAACATGACATCTGTAACAAAAGGATAAATGATTGATTCACCTAAATCATTTCAAGTTGGATACTTGAAGGGGATGATGTTAATAAATGGCTTTAAGTCATACGTATTAAGGGTAGTAAACAGTTGTTAGGCGGTATTACTATTTACATCAATCTTCTATAAATCTGTGCAAGTGGGAGATTGTTGGATTCTTTATGCCCAAGACACATAGAAAATTGATGTGGTTAGTATGTTATGATCCAAGTCGGGTCATACCCATAACAAGCTTAGCAAACACCAAATAAAACTTAATTATGATATGATCATGCAATTAAATAAATACACCAACTTAGAAAATGGTTTTCTAAATAAGTTGCATATGAGATTGAACAACTTATATGGATATTTTGTTTATGGATATTATTTGTAATGTTGTTTATTTTAGTTAAAAACATCAAATAATAAAAGTGTGTGTATGTTATATAATTAAAATTTTAATTATATATCTATTTTAAAACATTATTTTAACAAAATTGGTTGGGTTTTGGGGGAAAAACCCATCTCAAAATACCAAGCGGCCGCCCCCTTTATGGGAGGGGTCTTGTTTTGTTTTGTGACTTGGTACTCCAAGAACAACACACACACTTAATCCTCTCATCTCTCACACATATGCAAGAACCAAAAGGGGAAAACACTCTCTAATCTTGAAGTGGATCTCGGCTGAAAAGGTTTCAGCCTTTGGAACTCGGCTAAAAAGTGTTTTCAGCAGCCCTTCTTGGTCGTTTTTGGTGGTGAAATCCTAGAAACAAGGTGCTTGCTTGATGCTTGTGAGTATGGATGCTTGAGGACATATTTCCTTGATGTTTTGGCTGTTCAACAACATCATCTTTTTCACCCAAAATCGTTTTCTGGAGCTTTACTAAAGGTAGCATGTATGGTTTGTTTTGGGTTGTTATATCTTGTTGATAGCTAGTTCAAACACATATATATGATCCTATGTTCTTGGGTTTGTTGATGTTTTGTTATTAGCCTTAATTTTCAGATTACTAATGATAATTTTAAGGTTACATTCCGTTGCATTTTTCATAGTTTAAAGGTTAAACTAGTTTGACTAAGGTCCAACAAACCCAACATTGGCATCTAGAGCCGGATATGTGGATGACTAGTTTCATTTTTCCTTGTAAAATTGGTTTTATGGGGCTTTAACAACCTAAAGGGGCTGTTTTTGTTGGTGATGTTATAAATCCCCAACATTTCAAGGTTACATCTAACATGCTTGTGATTAAACATTGAAAGAAGGATATCAAGTTGTTGATTATGTTTTTGTTTGGACAAAGACCCTAAATTCTTGGCTTATGTTGGCTGAAGATTTAAGGTCATATGGGGATTTATTTGGTTCTTGTATGATTGTATATGATGATTCATATTGGTGCATGACCTAGCATTGACCTTGTGTTGATTTGGTTTTATATGGATGTTTGTTTTGGTTTATTTCATTCTTATGGGTTGTAATAATTATTCCTTTGTGCTTGTATTTGGATGTAATTTATTTATTCATTCATTTGTGATGTAATATATAGATTAAGTATGTTTTCCTTTATTAGAAAACTTGTATTAGGATATAAATTTTGTAAAAGAAGATGCACAAGATGGAAGCACAAAAGGAAGACACAAGAAAAGGACTTGAAGCATTTCGATGCAATTTCAAGTGCGGGTCTTTGGAGATCTCATCTTGGTGTTGTGTTCAACCCTTAAGAAATACCAAATGACAACACTTGTGATGGCAAACAAGTGTTGTCAACATAGTGGCTATGGTTATGCACATGTGGTTTTTTTTATATATGCTTGTTTGATTATTCATTTTATGTTGATTCTTTGATATATGTATATGCTTAACAATCTAAATAAATTATCAAAACAAGCTGAATTTTTTGGTTCCTAATCACTAAGTGACTAATAAATGGTTATTAAAAGGATTAATGATTTCAAAATAAAAGAGGTTTTATTAAAAGAGAACTACAGGGTACCATGTATTTCAAAGCATGCGAATACAAGGTACATAGAGTTTTCATAACTAGAATTAATGGAAACTTAAATCCCTTTGGAAACAAGTTAAACACCATCCTTTTACAAGACGCTCGAATCACTTGAGAACTACTTGTGGGATAAAGGTCACCTAACCACTTTTAGGGAACTTGTGTGTTCGAGGTGAGCTTAACATATTTATGGGATAAAGGTCACCTAACCGCTTGTATGTGTAAACTCACACGTGTGTGTAAGTACGATGACTTGAATTGGATACCATGGGGCACCGAAGCATGGCGTACAATGGTGTTGATGGGATTTTACATGCCGACTAAACATAAGATGTTTAACCGATCCCATAAAGGTAGAAGTTGTAATAGGTTGCAATTGTCAAATGTTGACTACCTTGTTAATTTAAATAATGGGATAAAGGTCACCTAACCATCATTTAAATGTAACATGGAATTCTAGATTTTAATTATTAATTGTCTATGAGACGTGTAAAGGGTACTAATAATTAAAATGCAATTTTTCAGAAATACTAAAATGAACTTTGTAATTTTGTAGTAATGGCCGCAAACAATAATGCTACCACCCCGACGTCGCTACCCTATCACTGAGAACAATCTTATAAGGGATCGTCTTAACCATAATAACTTTATGGACTAGTATCGAAGCTTGAGAATTGTTCTCAAGCAAGGGAAAAGGGCCTATGTCCTTGACGATCCTATTCCTGACCAACCCGACCCTGAGGATGTTGAGGCCTATGACGATTGGCTTCAATACACTGAGGATTCCATGTATGTTTCCTACCTCATGTTGGGAACTATGATTCCCGAACTCCAAAAGGACTTGGAGCAACTGGGGGCATATGACATAATTACCCAATTAAGGAAATGTTCCTTCAACAAGCTAGGGTAGAGCGCTTCGAAACGGTTCGAGCGCTTCATGCGTGTCACATGGAAGAAACCCAATTAGTATCATCTTATGTTCTTAAGATGAAATGCCACGTTCATCGCCTCAAGAGGCTTAATTGTCCTGCCTCAAAAGAGGTAGCCACCGATTTGATCCTTAATGGCCTAACCAAAAGTTTGAGACGTTCATAATGAATTACAACATGAACAGGTGGGACAAGAGTATTGGTGAGTTTCACGCAATGCTCAAAACAACTGAGGCAGTGATGGGTAGAAAGGTTCTACCTGTTCTCTTGATCAATGAGGAAGGCAATAAGAAAGAGCCATTCCCTGATCCCAAGGCAAATGTTGCCAAACAAAAGGGGCACATCAAAGGAAAGGGGAAAGGAAAGGGTGAAGCGGAACCTCCAAAGCCTAAGCTTAAGAAGCCTAAGGTAACGGAGAAAGATCCATGCTTTGAGTGTGGAGATATAGGACATTGGAAAGGGAATTGTCCAACCTATCTCAAAGAGTTGAGAGACAAGAGGGATGTTCGGCAAACCTCAAGCACAACTTTCATAATTCACATTGGTTGAAATGTTATTTCTTCAACACATGGGTATTGGATACCAGATGTGGAACTCATATTTGCAATTTGTTGCAAGGGTTCAAAAGAAATAAGCACTTCAAAAAGGGAGACAAAAGTCTTTACATGGGCAACGGAGCAAAGTTGATGTCGAAGCCCAAAGAGACAATATTTTGAAAACTTTTAAATAGTTTGGAAGTTATTCTAAAGAATATTTTGTATGCTCCTAGTTTGACTAGGAACATAACTTTGATTTCCCTTTTAGAACAATGTGGTTATGAATTAAAGTTTGTTAACAATGGTATTTATGTTCGTATGGATGATGTATTTCATTTCAAGGCTATGCCTTTTAATGGAATCTATGAATTGGTTCATAATGATTCATCCTATAATAGCTCATTATACCAAACAAGCACCAAGAAACTTAAAATGGGTTTAAGTGATTCTTATCTTTGACATTGTCGTCTTGGTCACATAAACAAGAATCAGATTCAAACACTTCAAAAGAATGGTCTTTTGAAAATCAAATAAAAATGTTTCATTTGACAAGTGTGAATCTTGTTTACAAGCTAGATGACCAAGTCGCCCTTTAGTGGCACTAACTAGAGGGCAAAAGACTTATTGGGAATCATACATTCGGATGTATGTGGCCCTCTAAAGACAATGACTAGAAATGGTTAAAGATACTTCATTACCTTTACCGACGATTATAGTCGCTATGGTTATGTGTACATGATCACACACAATGATGAAGCTTTTGAAATGTTCAAAGTCTTCAAGAATGAAGTAGAAAATCAACTCAATAAAACTCTCAAAGTTCTTCGTTCGGATAGAGGATGTGAATACCTTAGTGATGCTTTTCAGTACCATCTAAAAGGTTGTGGGATCGTCTAACAACTTACTCCACCTGGAACACCACACATAATGGTGTGTCTGAAAGGAGAAATCAAACCCTATTGGATATGGTTTAATCTATGATGGCTATAAGCTCAATACCTCTATCATTTTAGGGTATGGCAATGCTCTCCATGGCTGGTATTCTGAATATGGCCCTGACCAAGATAGTTGATTCAATAAGTGTATATTTGTTGGATATCCCAAAGATTGTATAGGATACTACTTCTTTGATCTAACAAAGCAAGAGTATTTATTGCTCGAAAGGCTGAATTCTTGGAAACTAAATTCCTTATGGAAGAAATAACGTATAGAATAGTGGAATTTGATGTGGATCAAGATCCACAAGCCGATACACGTTGGTTGGCACTAGCTATCAACAAAAGGTTGTTGATGATGATCAAGAGGTTGATCAATACACATAAAACGTTCGCAGATCTGGTAGAGTTAGCATTCCACCAGAAAGATATGGATTTTTCATGAATGGATGCTACATGGTTGACTCCGATGAGCAAACTACATTCCATGAAGCAATGTCCAATGTGGATTGTGACGAATGGCTGGATGCCATGAACGTTAAGATGCAATCCATGTATGACAATCAAGTTTGGGAATTGGTTGACCCTCCACTTAACTCCAAACCGGTTGGACGAAAATGGGTTTCAAGAAGAAAATGGATATACATGGAAACTTGGATACTTGCAAAGCAAGACTTATAGCGAAAGGTTTCACTCAAAATCAAAGGGTTGATTATGATGAAACCTTCTCGCCTGTGGCAATGCTAAAGTCAATTAGAATATTATTTGCCATGGCTGCATATTATGACTATGAGATTGGCAAATGGATATCAAAACTGCTTGTCCTATTCGACATCTCGAAGAGACTATCCATATGGTTCAGCCAGATGGTTTTGTCGACCCACAACATCCTAAAAGTATGCAAGTTAAAGAAGTCAATCTATGGATTGAATCAAGCATCTAGAATTGGAATCAACATTTTGATGAAGAGATCAAGAAATTTGGTTTCATCAAGAATGCTAACGAGGCTTGTGTATATACGAAGGCTAGTGGGAGCATAATAACATTCTTAGTATTGTATGTGGATGGCATACTACCTTTTGGAAATGATATTCCAACCATGGAAGGTATCAAAACCTGGCTTGGAAGTTGTTCTTCCATAAAATCTTGGTGAAGCCACCTATATTTTGAGAATATAGATCTATAGGATAGATCGAGGTGGTTGATAGGTTTAAATCAAAGTGCATATATTAATAAAGTCTTGGAAAGGTTCAAGATGGAAAAACTCTGAGAAAGGTATGGTACCTATTCAAAGAGGGACAATATTGAGTACATCTCAATGTCCAAGCTCAAAGGATGAGCAAGATCGAATAAAGGACATCCCATATGCATTAGCTATAGGATCCATCATGCGATGATATGCACTAGATCAGACGTGTCATGCGCGTTAATCATGACGAGCAGATATCAGTAGAATCCAGGTAATAGCCATTGAATGGCTATTAAAAGTATATGGAAATACCTTAGTAGGACTAAGGAAACGTTTCTAATAT
Source organism: Flaveria trinervia (assembly GCA_025506515.1). NCBI lineage: Eukaryota > Viridiplantae > Streptophyta > Magnoliopsida > Asterales > Asteraceae > Flaveria > Flaveria trinervia. Next base: position 39,377,378 of record CM046448.1, on the reverse strand, counting down.
ACGAATCTGATGAAGAGGAACTCATTGTAAAGGGTCACACGGATGAGAGTTTCCAAACCATTCGAGATGATTCTCGATCACTATTGGGGTATGTCTTCATTATGAATGGAGTAGCATTGTCCACTACAAAGTCCGAATACATAGCTGCATCATCTGCAGCTCAGGAAGCTGCATGGATAAAGAAATTTATCGCCTACCTAGGGTGGTCTCAACCATTCAAGACCCCTAGAAATCCTTTTGTGATCACGAGGGTACGATTGCCTAAATCAAGGTACCCTGTTCTCTTCAAAAGGCTAGGCACATTGAGCGGAAATTCAACTACTTAAGGGATGAGGTTGAAAAGAGAAACTTATGTATTTGTAAAGTTCACACCAATCAATACATTGCGGATCCACTCACGAAGCTCCTTGAAAGGGCAAATCATGAAAGTCATACTTGTGCCTTAGGACTTCGACATTCTAGTGACTGGAATTGATTTGTTTAGTATTAAAATTTTGAAACAATGTAATATTTAACTCTTTATATACTTTTGATATTTTGAGTTATATTCATTTTAGCATGTATACATCCATGAATATGTTTTTTATTCTAAATGTACGTAGTCGGTCATGTTTGTGGGAACAAATATGAACGTATGACTATTATGAACATGGATTGGTGGATATTCATAAGGATTGAATATAGAGCAATTGGTTGCTGCCAAGGTTCATAGATATTTGTGGGATACAAATATTGTACTGACCCGCATCTCAATTTTACTACATGGAATCTTCTAGATTGATCATCCTGAGATACATATTGGGTTTTGATATTCACCAAATGTTATACCTTGAGCTAGTTCTTCACTGCTATGAAATAATGGGCAGTGCATAAGGCTATGTTCAGGTGTGACACGAGGTGATTGTGAAAAACTTATGTAGTCAAGATGGAATTTGTTCATCTTATTCGTTGAGATCAAGATGTCTAAGACCTGATTAAGTTAAATCAACAAGGAATGATCATTCTATGTCCTTGGATTTAACATGACATCTGTAACAAAAGGATAAATGATTGATTCACCTAAATCATTTCAAGTTGGATACTTGAAGGGGATGATGTTAATAAATGGCTTTAAGTCATACGTATTAAGGGTAGTAAACAGTTGTTAGGCGGTATTTACTATTTACATCAATCTTCTATAAATCTTGTGCAAGTGGGAGATTGTTGGATTCTTTATGCCCAAGACACATAGAACATTGATGTGGTTAGTATGTTATGATCCAAGTCGGGTCATACCCAATAACAAGCTTAGCAAACACCAAATAAAACTTAATTATGATATGATCATGCAATTAAATAAATACACCAACTTAGAAAATGGGTTTTCTAAATAAGTTGCATATGAGATTGAACAACTTATATGGATATTTTGTTTATGGATATTATTTGTAATGTTGTTTATTTTAGTTAAAAACATCAAATAATAAAAGTGTGTGTATGTTATATAATTAAAATTTTAATTATATATCTATTTTAAAACATTATTTTAACAAAATTGGTTTGGGTTTTGGGGGAAAAACCCATCTCAAAATACCAAGCGGCCGCCCCCTTTATGGGAGGGGTCTTGTTTTGTTTTGTGACTTGGTACTCCAAGAACAACACACACACTTAATCATCTCATCTCTCACACATATGCAATAACCAAAAGGGGCAAAACACTCTCTAATCTTGAAGTGGATCTCGGGTGAAAAGGGTTTTCAGCAACCTTTGGAACTCGGCTGAAAAGTGTTTTCAGCAGCCCTTCTTGGTCGTTTTTGGTGGTGAAATCCTAGCAGCAAGGTGCTTGCTTGATGCTTGTGGGTATGGATGCTTGAGGACATCTTTCCTTGATGTTTTGGCTGTTCAACAACATTATCTTTTTCACCCAAAATCGTTTTCTGCAGCTTACTAAAGGTAGCATGTATGGTTTGTTTTGGGTTGTTATATCTTGTTGATAGCTAGTTCAAACACATATATACGATCCTATGTTCTTGGGTTTGTTGATGTTTTGTTATTAGCCTTAATTTTCAGATTACTAATGATAATTTTAAGGTTACATTCCGCTGCGTTTTTCATAGTTTAAAGGTTAAACTGGTTTGACTAAGCTCCAACAAACCTAACAGGTCACTTGTTTTACTATAGATTTAGGTTCCATAGTTATAGTTTCAGTTTCTTCATTGAGTGAGACAGATTCACACATGACAGTGTAGTTGTCATTGTATGGTGGTGGACATGAATTATACCCAATCCCCGACATGTCCTTTGGATCCTTTTGAGAATCAAGCATCTCTTGCAGCTTGACTAAAGACATTTGCAACTTTTCAAGTTTCACTTCAGTCAATGAATGTTCAGCCTTAGTTTGAGCTAACTTTTCAGTAAGTAGCTCATTCTCAACTGCAAGAGTGTACTTTTCACCATGCAGTTTTTTTATGTCAGAGATAAGAGATTTGATTTTGATTTCAAAGTTTTTTATCTCACTTTTCATCATCGCTGACTTTACCTTTTCTTCTTTAATTTTATCTACCATTTTATGGTTATGCTCCCTATAACCTTGTAGTTTATTAATACATTTTTCACTACAAAAGTTAGATTTTACCTCAGTAGGCATTGGAGATGGACCATCATTGATGTGAACCATAAGTGCATGTTTATGAAATTGAGGCTTGACTTCGTCTGCATAGACGGTCTAGTCACATACCCCATCTTGCTTTATCACGAGAGCACTGGCAGAAGACTGACTGCTTCCATGAGATTGATTTATCAGTTGGGGTGGATTTTGATATGATTGGTGTTGTTGAGAATGATGATACTAC